>CM022182.2:5622312-5643228 GCA_011420285.2 Erysimum cheiranthoides
TTCAACATACCAGAAGATCACATAAAGGCTTTATGCAACTCTGCTCCACCATGTATCTGATTTCTTATCTTTTTCTTTTTTTACTTTTGCATCAACTTTAAAGTTAAAAAACACTGTCAAAACCTTTAAGATGATGAATATGTGGCAATTAGGATTAGTACATAGATATCATCTTTTATAGTAAAAAATTACAATGTTTTTTCTTTAGTCAGAAAATTTCAAATTATGTCCATATACAAAATCTCAGTTTGTAGAAACGAATCATTTTTACTAGGCGTTTGTATTTCTCTCTAATGTTTTTTTTTTTTTTTGATAAAGTTTTCTCTCTAATTTCTTACATGTAAACTTTGAACAAAGACTTTTCGTATTTTATTAAATCAAAAGCTGCTGATAAGTGATAATAAAAAAGATACAAAGCTATAAATAAGGTTCTAGGGTTTCAATAGACCTTTGAAGGAAGCAAAAACAGACGAATAGACTTTGTAAACAAGTTAATGTCTCCGACCATAAAATAATAAAAGTTAATTATCAATTTCCTGGAGCTATCACTGGCTGTTAAAATAAAAAACAATTAGTGATAGCAAAACTGGTGGTCATGTTGTAGTGAAAGAAAGCAACAAAAACTGGTCACTTGAATTTGTATAAGTTCTGCAGCATTAACAGTCAAAACTAAATGCATATGAATCTAAAACTGCTTCACCTTAATTTGTTCTTCAGTGCATGCAGTGATGTATGAAATCGTCGCTGCAAGCTTCCTTCTTTTATCTGTTCGCATAGTCTATCGATGGTTCTGATCAGTAAGCAGTTGCCAAGACGAGGTAAAGCACCACAATCTATCACAACTGAAAAATAAGTTCAAAGAGGTTTACTCAGATCCTAAGTGAGAACGTAAACAATGCACTTTGTTGTTTGGTTACAAAATCTAATCGTAACATGTGACAAAGTAAGCATTACATCCTCTTAACTAATATAGGCCTATAATAATTCAAGAGACAATTATGGAATATAAATGGATAAAAAAATACATACTTGCGTCTGCTGATTATTTCCATTAGCTATAATCTTAATGGTAAATAGTGCAGGACTCAATCACAGATGGAGAAGGGTTTCTGCAAAAGAAAACAAATTTCAGCCCTTCTCTTTGTTTTTTAACGTCAAAAATTTTCAGCCCTCATTATCTAAAAAAATGTAGCAAAGGCTAAAAATATTGTTTTGGAGTAAGTACTAACTGAAGAAGTTGAAGTAGTCTTGGGACAAGACCAACATCGATAAAATTCTGGATAGTTTTCTTCTGAACCATCACATAGATGATAAAGTGCCCACAAGCATCTGCCAAGAATTCTTCATATAATCATCTACTTGTAGAGCTTTTTAAGTGTAGTTAGAGCAGTTTCCATGGTTCCATGGGCCTGATTGGTTAGTCTACAGCAGCTCCACACAGCACTAATAATAACTACAGCCGTATAATCATTCCAATCATGCTGTATCTCTAAATTTGGACTCTACAAGCCCTTTTTTCATTTAAAGTATTTTTTTAGGCTGTAGAAAGACAAAAACCTACAAGCCCAAATTTATGGGCTCTACAGAATCCAATATTTTATTTTATTTAAAATTACTTACTTTAAAGTCTAAACCCTAATATAATATAAATTACTATCTAGCAGTTTCAAACCCTAGCCTAGATCGTAACAACCAAAAAAAGAGGCAGAGAGCCTGGAACAAGAGAAAGAAAAAAAGTAACGTATTCATCTCTCTCCACACTGTTTTTTTATTTATTATTATTAATCATCATTGTCATGTAATCTTAATTTAGAACACTGCTTCATATATTTAAAGATATGGCAAACAACGGTGCGACAGTAAAACACGGTGCAGTAAACAACGTTGCAGCATCCATCTCTCGAAGAGAGGTAAATAATTCTCAATGTTTTATTTAATTTGTTTTAGAAATATATTTAAGATATTTGTTTGAAAGGATTTGAAAACCATTTTTGATACATCTATTTTGTGTCGTAGATTAATATTAAATGGCCGGATGAATTGTCTAGAATTTTCATAGAGATGTTTTTAGCTCAACTTGATAAAGAAAATTGGGTAGACAAAGGTTTAACAAAAGAAGGTAAAAAAAGTGTGAGGAAGAGCTTTAACGAAGCTACTGGATTTGATTTAGTATTGAAAAATTTTGCAAACCATCTTCGTATATAATTTGAAAACTTGGTACGATTGCTACATCCAACTTTGCAAAAAACTGGAGTGTCCGTTGATCAATCCACGGGAATAATCCAAATGGAAGACGAATGGTGGGATGAACGGATACAAGTAAGTATTTTTGTATTTTGAGTTAGTTTTATTTTGTTGTAAATTTTAACGTATATGTATTAATAATCTTTTTCAATTATATAGGAAACCGGCTAGACGATTCCGCAAGAAAGCTTAGCAAATAAAGACCTTTTGGATAGATTGTTTGGTATAGGAGTTGAAGATGAATGGGTGGTTGGGAATGGTCCTGATGTGTATCATCCTCGACATGAATATGATTGGATTCAATTTGATATGAATACACCATATGTTCCTGAGGATCCAGACGTGTTGTTACCTACTACACAAGACCAACAACCTCAAAACATACAGTCAACACCAAACACTGTTCATCCATCTTCTAATAAAAGACCACAACCTGATCAACGAAATAAACGTAAACGTGGAGCATCGAACAACGATATTTTTAGTGTACATATTACACTGTATAGTTTTGGTTAAGGACTCTGGAGTGTCCGGTTTTATATTTCTATTTAAGATGTAAATCCCGGTTATCTCCGGTTAGAGAGTTTGTATGAGCACAGCTGAAACCGAATTTCGAGCCATGTATTTAGCAACCAGAGAGCTTATTTGGTTATCTAGGATTCTTCATGATTTGAAAATCCCTTTTCAAGAACCAACCTATCTCTACTGTGACGACCAAGCAGCTCTGCATATAGCCAATAACTCTGTTTTCCATGAGAGAACAAAGTTTATTGACCTTGATTGTTATAATTAAGATCAGAGAATCCATCACCTCTGGATTCATGAAACCGATGTTTGTTCGGACTGGTGGTCAATTGGCTGATGTTCTGACCAAAGCATTACATCCAGCTCCTTTCCAGGATCTAATAGGCAAGATGGGAATGAGCAACATTTTTGCACCTTCATCTTGAGGGGGGGTTTTAGTGTACATATTATATGTATAGTTTTGGTTAAGGATTCTGGAATGTCCGATTTTATATTTCTATTTAAGATGTAAATTCCGGTTATCTCCGGTTAGAGAGTTTGTTAGATTGGTCTCGGCTACATAAGCTTTGTAACAACTTTCATTTGATCTTAATGAGAAATCTGAGTTTACATCAAAACACTAAAAGATATTCAGTCTAATTTGTCAAAAGCTTTTCGTGAAAGATCGGATGCAATAAAGATGGCAGCATCTGAGATGTCATCAGCTTTAGACTTAGATTATTCACTCACGGCTTTTTACAATCCCTTTCTGAATAGGTTTTAGTTTTCCAAGTGTTTCTAAATTAATGGAAACTCTTATCTTATTTTACAAGTAA
Source organism: Erysimum cheiranthoides (assembly GCA_011420285.2). Classification (NCBI taxonomy): domain Eukaryota; kingdom Viridiplantae; phylum Streptophyta; class Magnoliopsida; order Brassicales; family Brassicaceae; genus Erysimum; species Erysimum cheiranthoides. The sequence continues at coordinate 5,625,897 of CM022182.2, forward strand.
GAGTCAGTGCATATAAACGTCCTAAATTGTATAATTAATCCCCCAAATAGTGCTATTTGGATTGCCCATGGCTATGCGTATCCAATTGAATGGTTTATGGACTGAACATTATCAAGGTAGTGGCCTTGGATGGATCTTTTTGGATTAATAAGTCACAAAGATGTTTATCATCCTTTATACAATTATACTGAACTAGAAACACTTCTATGAGTGATGTGGTATTTGGTTGACAAAGGTTTGACTTTTATAGTAATCGTAACTAATAACTTATGTCGTTTGACAAGAAATAAAGCGGATTGGCCTACGGTTTCAACAGAACTAGAAAAAAATTTCCTGATCTAGAGATTATTTTTCTAGCTAGTTTTTCATTATGTTTAATTTTTCATTGTAATAATGTATGTGCTGATTTTATTGCCAAATGAAGAGATTTTCCACTCTTCTACAGGGTTTCATTTTGAGGTGAGCATCTTCCGATGGGAGCTGATAAAGTGGATTATGCGAGAATGAGGATATCGGAGAAAGCGAAAGAGTTGGGACATTATGCGCATTCGCAGCCGCAAACGCACCAAACCACAACGACTAATCAGTAGTGTTCTAATAATGATATATATGAATCTTTAATGTTATATTTAAGTTTTTTGGCTATTATTTACGTATGTTTTTTTTTGTACTGTTCTTAGCTTTAAGAAAAAAGTATAAGTGAAATGTTATTTCCTATTTGCCATACATTTCTTGTGTCTTAATCTATCTTTAATTGGATGGTTGGGGAGTATTAGTTATTTAATCTTCCTTTCTTATTCTCAACGTTAAATTCACTCTTGTTTTGGTGAGCACAACTCAATTGTCTATTCTTATTATTCTCTCCTTTTGTGTAGTGATGTTTTTGTTATTTATTTCCCTTCTATTTTTTTTATTTTTTTTCATAACTCTCCGATGTGTATTTTTTATATTTCTTCTCCATTCCATATTTCCATTCAGTTATTTAAAAAGTAAATTCTAGTAACTTTTTAACCATTATTTATGATGATAGTATTGAATTTAAATAAGCCCAAAAAAAAGTATTAAATTTAAATTTAAAAATGTTGATAAGAAATTGAAGAGTAATCAATAAATTAAACTTTACCAATTTACAAATTCTTAAGTGATTTATGTCATATTTTTAACTAAAAATCATGTATACTAGTTTAGTTTTTTTTTTTTTTTACAAAAAAAGTTACAAGTGTTGATCATAATTATTGAAATCATAAATAAATTGAAAGTAGTGTAAACACTGATTTTTACAACAAAACCAATTTTAATAGTTAATACTTTAATTAAAGTAATAAAATATATAACAAATTTAAGAGGTCATTGACTCACTGTTGTTTGGCCCAAAAAAAAAAAAAAAGACTCACTGTTGATAAATTTGTTTTAGGCCACTTGTATACTAGGACCGCTCCTGTTCTCTGCTCTTGGTTTTGACCTCCTCAAATTGGGGCATTGCGTTCCACAGTAAGGTTTTAGCCGTTTGTGTTTTGCTGCTCATCTCTGTTGAGCATCCATGAAGGTTACGGTTCGAGGTCTCTGATTTGAAAACAAAGTTGATAGATTGTGCAACTTGATCAAATGGCGTAGGAAACTAGGTGGTGGTGTGCACAAGTGATATATATAACTAGAAACGTTAGGTATACTTCTAAGAGTTGAAGATCTATTGTAGTTTTAATTTGAGTTTCCTTGTGATGGACGGATGTTGTTCTTGTTTGTTATTGCGCTAGTTTGATAAAAAAAAAAATTATTTTTTAACGTCAACGTTACGCTGCAAGTACACATCTAATCGCGTGTAGCATGCATTTTAGGATTGATCTCACATAAAATATGTATTACCAAGCGAATCAGTTAGAGATAGAATAGGGCTAGGACTGAAATAAAGAGTGGATTATGTGAGGTTATCAAGAGTGCAAAAGTAAATAAACGTAAGCAAATAAATAAGACAAGTGTTGGACATTTTGAGGTTCTCATGGATTCACGGTTCTAGCAATAAGTAGTAGAAAAAAAGATTCGTTAATAATTCATTAATCGAACACTATTTTAAAGTTAATAAAACTATTGTCATTTTAGCTATCTATATAAACTAAACACTACTCTATAATTATACTATTGTATGTTATAACGCAACGAAGCCAACTATTCAATTAAACAAGTTCGATATGTTCACAAAGCCCCGCAACTAGACAACTCGCCATGATCACGGTGGCGATGCTCTTCATGATTGGGTCAAGCGATATTACGATCTTCTAGAAAACTAATATGACTTAGGATACCATGCATCACGGTGTACAATCAATTAATCAGCATGAAGTGATATAGTAAATCTAGAAAAAGAATCATATGGTAAACGAATAAATCTAATAACCTAAACGAAGATCAAACCATGAAAACTCTTTGAATCACCCTATAAACCCAACAAGAAAACTACTCGATCATATTAGGGCTAAGCATCAAAACGTTTAAAAGATGAAACAAAGTCATAAACAATGAATTGATTAAGAGAAACAAAAGTGTTCAGAGGTTACTTCTTGATAACGAGTACAAAGAGGTAAGGACTTCTCCCTTAGAACAAAGCTTATGCAAGAGACAAAGAGAAATAGATGGTGACGAGATCTAGGGCTTGAGAGGCGTCCCTTAAGAGGCTCTGGTCGTCCACAATGAAGCTCACACAAAATGCCTAAGTGGAGGCTTGTAGTTATAGGGATTCGGAGTGTCGGTCTTTAGGTTTAAACTTTCTCCGTCAAAACGTGGTGTTTTTAGGCAAATAATTTGGGAAGCTTATGGCCGCAGGTACATGACTCCATGGTGTGGTAAAGGGTGTTTGGCCGCACCTCCGAAACTTGGAAGTGCAGTTGAAGGTCCATTGGCCGCACCTAGCTTCCACATGGCCGCAGCAGGAGAGGTTCGTCTTCAATCGATCATACCTTTTGATTGGCTGATCTTTTTTGCTTGATTTTACTTTGAGGTGAATTTTGATTTTTCAAGCTTTCCAATGACACCAAGAACTCTAATTTGGTGCACAGGAAGATCGTCAACGGTTGTCAAACTTCTGATATATAGTCTGAAACTGTACTGAAAATCATTGCTCTATATTTTATCTTTATTCTCTAAAACCTATAAAAACTCTTTGTTCTTGCAAAAAATATGAAAATACTTTAAATGTATTAGAAATGCAATGAAAGCTTATTAAAAACCTTAGAAAACAATAGCTAAAAACGGTAAAAATACGATGTTATCAGTTTTGAGTGGGTTTCCCCATGCATTAAAGCTTAGTGTAAATTTCACCAGCAAAGTCCTTAGAAGGATCACCTGGTACTGTACAAACTTGGATTTTGTCATGCATTTGTCGATACAAGATACTTTCCCGATCAGTTTGGTTTATACAAATTATAAATTACCTTTATTGTAGAATCCTAACTTAATTTGATCAAATTTTCATAAAGATTGTGATTCATGAATCATATGGTTCTTTTCTTTTTTCGATGAATAATATGGTTCATTTGAAAATAAAGAAATCAAAAGATTTTCCAAGGGATGACAAAAAAAAAGAAAAAAAAAAAGAAGATTTTTCGGGGTGTAACAAAATTTCTATATCATTAATGTAAACTTACGACATGAAAAGAATCTCATGTACTTCCTACACATCCTTACACATATAGAGAGATAATGGAGAGTAATACTCACTTGCTCAGATTTCAGATATATAGATTGTGGAAGTCTTTTGGTTACAAGGGAAAGATAAGATAGTAGTTGTAGAAACTCAATGTCAACATCATAGTTTACTATTCTGAAGACGGGAAAACGGCCTAAACCCTCATGAACTTTGTAACATTATCGGATTTGTACACAAAACTTTCTTATGTGCCTATAATCACATCAACTAAGCACAAATTTGGATTTCCCATACAAACTATATCAATCCGGTTAAAATCCTCAAATCATGTAACGTTGTTACTGTTCTGTTAATTGGAGATGATTAGAATGACACGTAACACAAAAAAACGACCGCGTTTTGGTTTTGTGACACACGACCATAGATTGTCAATATTTTTGCTTTTCATTTAGTGTTTGAATATGCATTGTCATTTATTTGCGTGACACATTTGTATAATTGTATTCGCAGTTGCATTTGCATTTGGTTTTGCATTCCAGATCCAATACAACTCATTTTCGAACATATAGTTTTGAACAAATCATTTGTTTAGTTGGGTATAATTCAATTAAATTTAATTATAAAATTTCATTCAAAGGCAATTCGATGTGTATTCAAACAATTGTATTGCTTATGTGGTGTATTGTGAATTGGGATTTGTCAGATCACATAGTTTATCAGCAATTTTGCATATGTTTCATAAACAAATATATATTAAGTATTATTTTTTATAATTTATATCTTGAAATCTATTGACATCATACATTTTACCAACCATATATTTTCACTGCATCGTGATCTTCATCAGTGAGATAGATTCCATCATCTCTAGCATCCCAAAATACTATGAAACCGAATTTTATATAAAAACTAGATTTTTCTTTATATGCAGTAAATGATACAGAAGATTTAAATCCAACCCCATGCGTTAGTGTACAATCAAATTGAGTCCCACCGAAAAGACTATCCCCAAACTTAAAAGAATATAAGTATGAACGACGGATTTGGTGAATACCGAGATCATCTTTTCAGATTTACAATGAATCGTGAGAACATCATCATTCCTGGTAAAAGAGTTTTTAAAGTATATTTGGTTTTTCGGAAAAATTCTGCTAGCGTTATTCGATCCAACACACAAAACAATTAGAATGACCAAAACATAAAGATTATTCATAATTTGGAAGATTATATTAATTTCCTTTGAACCTTTTGTATACGTTTAAAAGTTTCATTTACCCAAAAAGTTTACATATATATATATTCGATTTTCGAATTAATATCCTTACATATTTACTAGGTCAATTATGTAGACAACATAATGATATAAATTAATTAAAAATAATTTTGACTTTTTAATTAGGTAACAATCTTATATAATAAAGTAAATTTGTTTCTAATGAGAGTCTTTTGAGAAGGTGTCATTTTTAAAACAAGTACGTATAAATCCAATTACACTATCATCTTTTTCTTCAGATTTAATTACAGTATATAAAAAAATATATGGTATTGACTGAGGGATCTCAACTCACGCAAATGTTGATGAAGCTATGGATAATATTGGGCCGCGGCGGCATCGCTTGGAGATTCTTACTCAAATCGAAATAGAGCTAGAAAAAGTGAAGCTAGTTCGGAATGAGGAAGCACACAAGTCACTATGGAAACGACTTGGGGACAATTTCAGGTCACCATTTTCATCGCATTGTGCATGGAATCAAATACGAGTGTGTAATCCAAGTTGCACATAAATTGTACAAAGGAGTTTGGTTCTCTATTTTATATTTGTAAAACGTTCAAATGATTTTTAAAAAACATAAATTTTGATTTAATGTAAGAAACAAAAACAAACACAAGCTCGGCGTCCGAGCTGGATCAAATGATTGAAGAAACCCAAAAAACTCCTTTTACGACTCAGATCAGCGGCATCAGGGTCAAGTACGACGGGAAGGTTAAGCTGCCACCCTACGATGGTAAAACCGACCCACGATAGTTCTTGACTGCTTTTGGCATTGCCACCCAGCGCGCTCATTTTGCCCCAGAACAGGCCGAGGCTGGCAAATGTCAGCTCTTTACAGAACACCTCAGCGGACCCGCGCTCAGCTGGTTCTCCGAACTCCCAGAGAATTCTATCAGTAACTTCCGCGACCTCTCCACAGCCTTTTTAAAGCACTATTCGATGTACATTTCGCGCGACACAACAAGTGCCGATCTGTACACTATGACCCAGGGTCCGAAGGAGCCTCTCAGAGAATTCATTGATAAGTTCAAGGATATTGTCTCGCGCGTAACAGTACCAGATGAGGCCGCGATCACAGCTCTTCGTAACGCTCTTTGGTACAAGTCGCGCCTTAAAGACGAATTACACCTCAACCGTCCTGTCACTCTAGAGGATGCCCTACACCGGGCAGCAAGCTACATTGAAATGGAAGAAGAAAGGGCAGCTTACGTAAAAAAGCACAATTTGTCTAAATCTTCCAGTAAGGATAAGGCCAAAGCTGAAGAACATCAGGAGCCTCGGCAGCACTATGACAGGGATTACAAAACGGAGAAAAACAAGCGCGATACTTCGTATCATGTCAGTCATAAGTCAGGCTCCTCTGGAAAGAAAAACAAGGACGGGCCGCAATCGCCGCCCTCGCCACCGGCTGCCCCTCAGCCCGAAGACGATCGCGACCCAAATCTCTACTGCACTTTCCACGGCCGAGCAGGTCATGACACAAAGACGTGCAGACACCTGACAAGCATTATGTTCGACCAGTACGAACACGGAGAGATCGACGTGTCTAGATTCAGGAATCCGAATCAAAAGACGAATAATACTTACCGAAAGCCAGCTAGCCCACAAAAGACCGGTGGCGGCGATCGACGTCAGTCGGACGATGCTAAGGGAGGAACAAACGGGTCATATTCAGAAACTGAATCCCAAAAGCGAGACCGAGCCCCGAGCTCGAGCGATCAGGTCGCCCTAATATTTAAGCGTAGAATCAATATGATTATGGGAGGGCTGACAGCCTGTCGGGATTCAGTTCGTTCGATCAGGGATTATGCACGGAATACAGCTGTCGCACTAGGGTGGTCACTGGTCCAGCCCTGAACCCCCAAAAGTCCCAGAAATAACTTTCACAAACGACGATCTGGTCGGCCTTGATGTCCCACACAACAACTCTCTCGTGGTAGAACTCCTAATCGGCGATAACGAAGTTACTCGCGTACTCGTCGATATAAGCAGCTCGGTAAATGTTATCTTTAGAGATGTCTTAGAAAAAATGCTGATCCGCCCTCGGGACGTCAAACCTTCAATCCGGCCGTTGACAGGATTTGACGGGAATTCAATGATGACTTCTGAAACTATCAAGCTCCCGATTTACGTAAAAGGCAAAGAAACCTGGCACAAATTCATGGTAGTCGATAAGCCGGCCATCTACAACGCCATCCTCGGCACTCCATGGATCCATCAGATGCAGGCTATCCCGTCGAGTTATCACCAATGTGTGAAAATGCCAATCGACAGCAGTATTCACACCATAAAAGGAGACCAGCAAACCGCACGGACTTGCTTCATGATCGAATGCAAACTACACAAGGCCGAAAATTTATAGCAATTACAGAGCGACGCCTAGACCGGCCGGTCCGTCAAACTCAAGCCAGACCAGATCAAAAAGCTAACGATCTTGGTCAATATCGATAATACCGATCCGGATCGATGCGTAAAGATCGGCGTCGATCTCGAAGAGCCATTGAAAGAACAGTTAATCAGTTTCCTGCGTTGAAACTCTGCAGTCTTCGCCTGGTCAATGGATGATATGGTCGGCATCAGCTCGGAAGTTATAAGTCACGAACTAAACGTTGATCCAACCTACAAACCCGTAAAGCAGAAGCGAAGAAAGCTTGGACCAGAACGATCCAAAGCAGTCAATGATGAAGTTACAAAATTACTAGCAGCCGGCTCAATTACTGAGGTTAAATATCCCGAATGGCTGGCGAACCCTGTGGTCGTAAAAAAGAAGAATGGAAGCTGGAGAGTGTGTGTGGATGTTACTGATCTTAACAAGGCATGCCCAAAAGACAGTTTCCCGCTGCCACACATAGATCGTTTGGTTGACTCAACTGCCGGCAATGAAAGAATCTCCTTAATGGATGCATACTCTGGCTATAATCAAATTTGTATGCACAAGGATGACCGAGAAAAAACGTCTTTCATTACGGACAGAGGGACTTACTGTTACAAGGTTATGCCATTTGGTCTAAAAAATGCTGGCGCAACCTATCAACGACTGGTTAATCGCATCTTTGCCGACCAGCTGGGTCGCACTATGGAAGTGTATATTGATAATATGCTCGTAAAATCTCTAAAGGCTGCCGATCACGTTTCGCACCTAGAGCAATGTTTCGAGGTTCTCAACAAGTACAACATGAAGCTAAACCCGGCAAAGTGCACCTTCGTAGTAAAAGCAGGAGAATTCATGGGCTACATCGTTACCCAGTGCGGCATCGAGGCCAACCCGAAGCAAATTTCGGCGATATTAGATTTTCCATCCCCTCGGAACATGCGAGAGGTACAACACCTAACAGATCGGATCGCTGTACTTAAGCCGGTTTATCTCACGATCAATTAACAGGTGTTTACCTTCCTTCCAGGTACAACGCCTAACCGGACGAATTGCTGCTCTTAATCGTTTTATCTCACGATCGACTGATAGATGCTTGCCATTCTTTCAGGTACAATGCGTAACTGATCGGATTGCCACTCTTAGTCGGTTTATCTCGCGATCAACTGACATGTGCTTACCGTTCTTTCAGCTTCTCAGAGCAAACAAAAAATATAAGTGGTCAGAAAAGTGCGAGGCAGCTTTTCAAGAACTAAAAAAGTACCTATCGTCTGCTCCTGTGCTCGCAAAACCGGAGTACAGCGAGACCCTATATCTTTATATTGCGGTTTCAGGTGCATTCTTTACAGAACTCAAACAAAACATCACTCCCCGTGAGCTCTCAAAGCCAGAGCGCGGCGAGATACTCAATAATTTTGTTTATGATTTCAGGGTCAGCTGTAAGTGGAGTTCTGGTAAAAGAAGACCGCGGAGAACAAAAACCAGTGTTCTATGTCAGCAAAGATAGCCTTTGCCGTCGTTATCTCAGCTCGAAAATTACGACCTTACTTTCAGTCGCATACTGTCATCGTCCTCACTAATCAACCACTCCGGCAAATTCTACATAGCCCCGGCGAGTCTGGACGAATGGCCAAATGGGCCGTGGAACTAAGCGAATATGATATCGAATATTATAATCGAACGGCCAACAAGTCCTAGGTCCTAGCCGATTTCATTGTTGAGCTTCCGGCAGATCTATCGAATGAGTTTGCAAGTGAAAAATGGACGTTGCATGTTGACGACGCTTCATCACAGCATGGCTATGGCATAGGTATCCGCTTAACTTCTCCAACGGGAGAAATACTGGAACAATCTTTTCGGCTCACTTTCAGCGCTTCTAACAATAAGGCTGAATACGAGGCTCTGATTGCCGGCCTACGCCTGGCGACGAAACTTGGAGTCAAGGATCTCCAAACGCTCTGCGACTCTCAACTCGTCGTGCAACAGTACCACGGCCAGTATGAGGCAAAGAATCAGCGTATGGATGCCTATCTCAGACTTATCAAAATCCTGACTCAGCGTTTCGACTCGTTCTCGCTTGATAAAATCCCCAGAAGCGCCAACGCAGCTGCAGATGCACTGGCTATCTTGGCATCTACATAAGATCCAGACTTGCGTCGAGAAATTCTTGTGGAATGCATTGATGTTCCCAGTTTCTCAGAAAAGGGTCACGAATGCTTTGCTATTCAAGATGGTCTCCAGGATACTGAGCATATCCAGGACACCGACTTGCCAGATTGGCGAACCGAAATTCTTACTTACATAGAAGATGGGATAGTGCCGCCGGACAAATGGGAAGCACGGCGTCTAAAGGCAAAAGCCGCAATGTATGTCACTCTCGATGGCAACCTTTACAAGCGCAGCGCCACGGGAACACTTTTGAACTGCCTGAGAAAAGATGAAGCCGAACTGGCAATGTACAACACACACGAAGGCGGTGGGGGAAACCATTCAGGAGGCAAGGCGCTAGCATTAAAAATAAGGCAGCATGGACAGTATTGGCCGAACATGGATAAAGACTGTGAACAGTTCGTCGCAAAATGCGAATCCTGTCATCGCCACGCTCCCATTATCACAAATCCTACCGAGCTTCTTGAGACCGCCGCGGCCCCATACCCTTTCATCAGATGGGCAATGGATATCGTCGGCCCATTACCCCGATCTCACCAAAAGCGCTATATTTTGGTAATGACCGACTATTTTACTAAATGGGTGGAGGCCGAGGCATTCATCAAAATCGAAGCCGAGCATGTCCGACAGTTCGTCTGGAAAAACATCATCTGCAGGCACGGACTTCCATATGAAATCGTTACCGACAACGGCAGCCAGTTTATATCGCGAGTGTTCGAAGATTTTTGCGCAAAATGGCGCATTCGCCTTAACAAATCGACTCCGCGTCACCCCCAGGGCAACGGACAAGCCGAGGCTACAAACAAAACAATTATGGTCGGTCTCAAAAAACGGCTCACAGAAAAGAAGGGATTATGGGCTGACGCGGTAGATGGTGTCCTCTGGTCCTATTGCGGTCTCAGGCTATGTCTCCCGCCGAAGCAGCTGTTGGAAGCTTAAGTCTCTCTTTTATGGTCCAAGACCCTGCCTTAAACTACTCTTTGATGTGTGATCGGCTTGACACGCTCGAAGACAGGCGCGATGATGCACTACTTCGCATCCAGAACTACCAACAAACTGTATCTCGCCATTACAACAAAAGAGTCAAACCACGAGACTTCCAGGAGGGCGACTTTGTTCTACGCAAGGTCTACGAAAATACCGCCGAGGAAAACGCAGGAAAGCTCAGCGCTAAATGGGAGGGTCCATATCAAGTTTCCAAAGTCGTCAAACCCGGAGTCTACGAGCTCCTTACAGAAAAAGGCGAGCCCGTCCCTCGTCCTTGGAATTCACTAAATTTGAAGATCTACCATTCGGATTAAAAACCCAAAATACTCGCTACTGTCATGTAAATATTTTTCTTTTTCAAAAAAGGGGGGGACCGAGTAACCCACCATTATCTATGTAATGCGAACTACGATTGACTTGATCCCTCTTATTGGGGGTACGTAGGTAGCCTGACAAAGGTGCAGCTATATCTTATGAACTTTCAAAGTTTTTTACAATTTCGTTACTAAGATCAGGGTCGACAACCTGCTGTTCGCAGGAACGCACTTATTCCCTCAAACTAACTAACTAACTTAACAAAAACGCTGCCTTGGCCAGGTACGCAAACTCAAGAAACGTGCTCTGCGCGAAGCACGGACTGCATAAAATGTCTTTGAAAGCCAAATTATGATAAGTCAAAGCCGGGCCCAAAATGCCGATTAAAAAGCTCCCGCACTAACTTTCAGATCGACAGTCACAGATTAGCCGGCACCAGTACCGCATAACCATCTATCTAAAGTACCAGGGTAAGCCGGGCTCCAAAAAATGCGTTAGCGTCACCCGCACTGATAATAACTGCATAAAATCATTCTAAAAATGGTAACCCTAAGCTCGGCAGTCCCAATAAGCCGATCCCAGCATCGCAGAACCCCCGACTTAGAAAACCAAAACCGCATTACCAAAATCAATTCGTAAATAACAAAACAAAACATAAGGTTAAACTCGGCACGGCGAGTACCAAAAAGTGATTAAGGTCCAAACAACTTCAGAAGTAATCCCTGGAAACAACACAGGGAGCCGATCAACTTAAAATTACAAAAAGATTTTTATACTTGCACCGACAAGGGCAAGTTCAGCGACCTCCACGACCCCCGCGCCGTGCTCAGGCAGCCACCTGCTTGGACTGACACCACTCAACCATCGGCATCGGCATTGGGTGAAGGAGAGCGAGCTGGAACCGATCCCAGTCTTCCGGATCAGCCTCTAGTCGCCGCATTCCCATCTCCATCTTCTGCACCTCCTCCATTACCTCGGCATGGCGACGAACATAGGCACGATGCTGCTCCACCAGCTAATTGATCGCAAAAAGTCGTTTGTCAGAAAATAGCTAAACTAAAAAAAAAAAAAAAAAAAAATATCCTCACCGCATCGTGAAAACGGCCGATTGCCTCAGAGTGAGTCGGCAAATGAGAGACCATGGCCAAGGGAAATCGAACGGAGCCCGGCACGAAGTTGCGAGGGCCCGGCCTAAAAATAGGAGAAGACAGAGCCGGGGGAGGCATGTCCCAGGGACAGTAAGGGCCGGATCCCTCTCTGTACTTATCTCCTACAGACGGCGCAGGGCGAACCGAGGGAGATGGGCGGCGAACCGCAGCAGACACGGCAAGGGCTCTCGACGCCGGAGTCGCAGAAGCAGATCTAGACGCCGACCTCCGTGAACGAGAGGGTCCAGGCTGATCCACCGATGGGGTCACAAACCTAGCCCTGAATGATCTCCCGGTACGTGGCGACCTAGAGCGAGATCGGACGGCCAAACTAGACTCCGAATAATCACTCGAAGTCGAGATCTTCATCAGTTCGTCGGCCGATATAGGGTCTCGCTGGGAAATCAGTGATCTTGAGTCACGGCCCGGCTCTGAAGGAACGGAGCCACGAGACGGGGGGGAAGAACCTCCGGAGAAACTCATCGAAATTTCCAATGTATGAAAGGTGAGAGAGGTGGAGAGAAAGAGAGAGACGAGAGTGAAGAAAATGACATCTCCCAAGTCTCTATTTAAAGAAGAAAAGCGGATGTGACGTTTCGGCCAATCGAGGCGACCTTTCACTTGCGTATCAACACCCTCCTCTCTCTAATAAATGCTCTCCGCCACTAACACTCAACCCAGAGCTAATAATTGCCTTTATATTCCCGAGACAAGGCGTCGAGCAGCCAATTAATTACTCGATATGATGAAGAGAGAGAAAAGCAACAACGATCTTTATCTGAAGAATAAAACAAAAACAAAATAAAAATAAAACGAAATCCATAGCAACCAAGCATTATCTAAAAAGTCATTATTACAGAACAGCGGCAACCGTGCCGATCAAAGTTCCAAAGTCGAAATTTTTTTTAAAAAAAGGGGGAAGGGCCAACCAAGTAAAAACAAAGACAAAGGTCGGCAACCCTCACCCTTAACCCTCGGAGCTGGAGGAAGAAGTAGGGTCGCTACCTTGCGGGCTTTCTTCCCGATTCTCGATAATCGGGGAAAGAGGAGTAGCCCCGGCAACCTCGCCGACCTCGCGTACCCTTCTCTCTCAACCAAATCTTCCTCAACATCGTCACTAGGAGAAATTCCTTCCTCGATCTCATTTAATGGAGCGGCATCAAATGCAGGAAGTTCGAAGACCGGCACTCTTAAGCTTTCCGGCAAGATAGCAACAGGAGCACTAGCAAGCTCCTCACGATACTTCTTTTCATCAAGTTGAATGGTCTCAAGGTCGGCCTCGGTAACCTCACCCCCTGTTTCAAAAAAAGATTCGTACACCTCAAACCACCCACAACTTGGTTATACATTAGCTCGGGAGAACGCCGGGCCTTCGCGGCATTAAAATAGCGCATAAACTCATCACGCAATCGGAAGTGCTCAGCCTCAAACCTCTCACAAGCCTCATCAAGGTCGGCCTGCGCACAGACCCTCTGATCAGTTACAACCTTCAACTGTTCAAGAAGATCGGCATTCTTCTTCCGGACAGCCTCCCATCCGGCCTGCTTTTTTCGAGCCTCCGCAAGAAATGCATCCCGCTCCCGAGTACGCTCGCCGAGCTACTCTGATTTATCTAGATAAGGAATAGACCCTCCTTCTTGTCGAGGTCCCTCGAGAGTTTCAGAAGAAATTCCAGCCAACCTATCTTGAGTAACGGCGGCCGCATCCAAACAAGAGACCGGCAAAGTAGCCAGGCTATCGCTGTCGGCATCGTCTCGGAAAACGACGCTTAACTAAAGGCCTATTATCAGGAGAGACTCTCTCCGACTCTGAATCTAGGGAATTCGGGTCGAAAACGCACGCCGACGAAGACATGGCGACTAGCTAAAAGCAAATAAAATGCCTAGCTAAGAAAATCCGCGAAGAAGCCAGCAAAGTAAAAGCTAGAGAGAGAAAGTACCTGATCCTTATCGCAGCTTCGAAGGCTTTAGAGAGAAGGAATTGACAAAGAAAAATGAGGATAATCAAGATTTATAAGCAGCAAACGACGTCCCGCACTAAAGAGGCTGCCTCGATGTGGCCGCCGATCCCAAAACCCTAGGACAAGTTCTCCCTACAAGTGTCCAACAAACCCAAGTCCAACCGAAAGCCCGGTATGCACTGAAAAAGGGGGGGCTACTGTTGGATATGGGTTTCGCCCAACAGATTACTCTGTTAATATCCATCCCAAAACAGAGCCCAATAACGACCCCGGCCCACTAGCAAAAACGACGGCCCATCAAACATCAAACCCAATCAGAAGATCCCCGCCGCCATAAGGGTAGAGAGGGAAATTCACCAGGTGTAGTTGTTAGATAGAAACCTAGTATCTCAACTATAAATAGTAAATGATGTATGATGGGACAGGGGATAATTCTTTTGGGGATTAGAACTATCACTACACTTGTAACCGTATTTCCATCAATACAAAGTTATCTTTCTCGTCACGCTACTTCTTTTGCCGAGCTATTCAATCATCTTTGCACTCCTTTACTATCCGGACTGAACCTTGGTAACAACAAAATGTGTGTTCATTTTTTACTAGTTTTTGGTTTTTGGACGCATAATACCGCAGTCTTAAGCTTTCAACAATCATCATTCAAAAGCAACATTTATCGTGCTCGGTCAATCATCTCATGACTATTATAACTTTGTCAATAGTTTATGCAAAGAACGGATAACGATCATACTTCTTTTAGTCATTATAATAACTTGTAAAAATCATTGTTTATCCATGATCAAAGCCTTGTCAATGAAGCAAAAGTGGAAAGTTTTAGGCTTATAATTTAATAGCCACGAACTAAAAATAATTTTAAAAGAAAAGTTAGGTGAGATTTAAGAAGATATGTCCCCAAAGTTTATCTGATAGAGGTCCAATAGGCTTTTTAAATTCAGATCAGATTAATTAATTAATCAATTTGTCATTTGTTTAATGATCTGATTAGTGACAATTATGTAAGTAATATATCGAATCTTTGGCAGCGAGCATCTCACGTGGGATAAATTCTTCTTAATGGATAACCTTTGATCTAAACAATGAGAAAACAAATGGAAGAGTAACAATCAAGTGGATCTTGGAGTAGTGAACCCTTAATTCGATTATGAAACATGACCAAACCTTAACATAATTCAAGTGTCGTCCAAATTGCTTATTAATTACCTTCCGAGCAAAGTCATTTGTATGGTACTCTATGGTGGAGAAAAGTATCGTTAGCCACACAAAAAGATCGGTCGTTACCCAAGCTAAGGTTGGATTATGGCTCCGGCTTGATATGTGAAGTTGTCACGTAAATTTATGTCAGAGATCGATTCTTATCGAGTATTATATAAAAAAAAAAAATCATGCATGCACTATGTAGTTTTGTCACCCGTAAATGCTTTTAGTAGTAAAAATCCGAATTTCTGCCTTAAAAATTAGTCTAAATTTAGCCCTAATATTCCTTCAATTGATATAATATATTGGTCGTTAGTCGTTACATAGCCACAACAATTGATTTTCTAAAAAAAAAAAAAAAATTATAACGGCAAAAATTTAAACCCAAAATATGTTGAGAAAAAAAAAAACTCAAAATTCAAGATCCGACAACCAATATACAAAAACAGCATCAGTTTTAAAAAAATAGTATAGCGAGATTTGAAAATAGTAATAACCTTTGTATCCTTCTATAAACAATTATTTTGTTATTTGACTGCAACGTATGAACTTGTATTTTGGTGCAAATGATAAACAATTGCTACTAGCTCAAATTTTATCTCTATAAATAGTTTACCAAATAATAAAGTTTAAATTATATATTACCAATCAAAACAATTACTCCTATAATTATCAATTAAAATTAAGCTGGCTACCGTATTTGTAGTTACTAAATTAATTAACTCCTAATTTAAGATTAAAAATTAATATTATCATATTTACATAATCATTTTTGTTTTTGTCTGAGTTTCTCCTCTGAACGTTGACTGATTTAATGTCGTTCTATTTGAAGTTTTTTAAAAGTCGAGTCCTCATACCACGTGCGTGTACTCATCAGACTACGAATCGCAAACTGTGGACATTTTACCACTCTCCACATGTCTTCTTTATCATATTTTCTTAAATTCTTGGGATATTTAATAATATAAATATAAATAATTTTCTCGTAAAGTTACCAAGATATTCCCAATGATCATATTGCTTTCTACAAAGATAAGTGTTTGTTACTTTATTTCTTAAATCCGCATCATTACGATTTACAATTAACGAATGATAAATTAAAAATGGTCTAATCCGCAGACGATTTATTATCCGCCTAAACCGCAATTAATATTCGAAACTTCTGAATAGTAAACTGTGGACATTTTACTACTCTCCACAGTCTTCTCTTCTTATCATATTTCTTAAATTTCAGAATATTTCGTAATATAAAAATATCTAGAGAGGAATTCCTCAAAACACTATTATTTTAGTTTTCTTTCTTCCAAAAATACCACTAATATCAATTATTGTTCATAGGTATGGAATTTTAAATCTTTGGTTTGGGTTGATTATTTTGTAATTTATGGTTTAGTATTTATGGGTATGGTTGGGGTAGGGTTAGTGTTTAAATTTAGAATTTGAAGTTTCCCCCTCAGCCCTTTCTATCTTTTGTGGGTCTTATTTGTCCTCAACCACCCCTGCTGGTCTTTTTCGCGCCTTGCCCCCAGACTCTCTAAGTTTGTTCTCAAACGTTCCCCCCTCGATCCCCCCACACTTCTACTTGCTTTCTCCCGAGTAGATCCCATTTCTCCATGCACTGATAGATCGTCCTCCCATCCTGTGAACCCCACTCTACTCGGCTTTGAGCCCTGCTTTAGCTCCCCGTGGCGATTCTCTTGTGCTGCTTGTGCTCGAATACCTGTCACACCCGTTACAAATATCTCTCCATCTCTCTACGTACCACCCACTTCTGATAGTTTAACCGTCCGGCATTGTGGATGAGTAAGATTTTCATCTTTACCATGGTAATATTAACCTAACCATGGTTAATTAACCTAACCATGGTTAAAATAAAACAGTTTTAGATACAAGACAAAACTTCTCTCTCTAGACTCACTACCCAAATGAATCATCGAAAAAATAACAACCGGTCACATCCGACCGTCCATATTCCTCAATGGGATCAAATCAACGATCCAACGGTCACGATCTCTTCACCATTCGCTTCCCTTAACGGCGTTAACGAATACCCCACGCTCCGGCACTGGATCTCGACTCTTTCGCTTCTCTCTACCGTTTACCTACACTCCCATCCAACGAGTGTAACCAACGATCCGACTCAGCAAGCGAAGACGAGTCCGACTCGTTCGCCTCCGACGAGTTTCGCATGTACGAGTTCAAAATCCGACGATGTTCTAGAGGTCGATCTCATGATTGGACCGAGTGTCCATTCGCA
>CM022182.2:5643328-5669721 GCA_011420285.2 Erysimum cheiranthoides
TCATTAATTACAAAAAGTTGGACATCATTTATACCACTTCTCGAATGTATCGAAAAATCTCTATAATGTGGAAGAGTTGTTATACTGTTGAAGTTTTAGGTAAGGATAAGAGAATCATCAACCTCAAAGCTGCTCTTGGTTCGGTGAAGTTCTTCCTTACTCTGGTTTATGGTGATCCTGTAAGAGCTAAGAGACAAGAAATATGGGATCGCCTTTCTGTTATGGGTTTAGCGAGAGACGAAGCTTGGCTGCTAACTGGTGACTTTAATGAGCTTCTTACAAGAGGAGAAAAAGGGGGTCCATTACGAAGTGAATCTTCTTTTTGGGGTTTTAGAAACATGGTTGAGAACTGCAAAATTAAAGAACAAAAGAGCTCAGGTAACCCCTTCTCTTGGGGTGGTTGGCGAGATAATGTCTGGGTACAATGTCGGCTTGACCGTAGTTTCGGTAACGACAAATGGTTCAATCTCTTCCCTCGAGCTAACACCGAGTATTTAGCCATGTGGGCTTCAGATCACCGCCCCTTGCGCATCTGCTTTACAAATGAGATAAATAATGCCTCCAATGGGAGGTTCTACTTTGACAAGCGGCTGATCTCCAGAGAACGGTTTGAGGAAATTGTTAAACTCGGCTGGGCAGTGGATGATGATACTTGTATGCCACTCATGGAGCGGATTACAAAGTGTAGACGTGAGATGGAAAAGTGGAAAAAGAGCTCTGATGTCAATTCTCGGGATAAAATATTGCGACTACAAGCATCACTTGAAGCTGAAATTAGTAAGCTTCGGCCAAATCCCAAGAATCTGTATCAAATTAAATCTGCTTTGGCATCAGCTCTTAAAGAGGAGGAAGATTTCTGGCGACAAAAGTGTAGGGAGGAGTGGTTAAGGCCTGGTGATCTTAACACCAAGTTCTTTCACAACGGTGTCAAAGGGAAGAAAATGCAGAACATAGTATTAATGCTTCAGGATGATGATGGCAATGAACACTTCTCTGAAGGTGCTAAGGGACACATCGCATGGGAATATTTTCGAGATCTCTTCATGAGTTCGAACCCTCACGACCTAGATTCCATTTTCCAAGGCCTCTCAAGTCGTGTTACACCAGTTATGAATGCAGAGCTTGTAGCACCGGTGACGATGGAAGAAATTAAACGTGCAGCGTTTAGTATCAAGAGTGGTAGTGCTCCAGGTGACGATGGACTCACATGCCTCTTTTACCAAAAGTATTGGCATATCGTTGGGCAAGCTGTAAGCGATGAGATTCAAAATTTCTTTCTCTCGTCGTTTTTGCCAGAAGGCTGGAACCACACTCAACTCAGTCTTATCCCAAAGATCCCTAAGCCGACAAGAATTCATAATATGCGTCCTATCAGTTTATAATCTGTCCAATATAAGATCATCTCAAAGATTCTTTGCGAGAGATTAAAACGCATCCTACCGGGTCTTATCTCGGCGATGCAAGGAGCCTTTGTTTCTGGGAGATTAATATCGGATAACATCCTCATTGCCCACGAGATGGTTCATGGATTGCGCACTATCCCTCGTGTCTCTCAGGAATTCATGGCGATCAAAACTGATATGTCGAAAGCTTATGATCGCGTGGAGTGGTGCTTCCTGGAGGTTTTGTTGGACAAGTTAGGGTTTGATAGAGTCTGGATCAACTGGATCATGTCTTGTGTATCCTATGTTTCCTATTCGGTCCTACTAAATGGTCGTTCCCATGGTTTCAATTCGCCCGGAAAGAGGTATTCGTGCAAAGGGGATCCTCTCTCACCCTTCCTCTTCATTCTTGTGCAAAATGCTTGGTGAGTGCACTTAATTTCTCTGGAAAGGTTCCGGCAAACTCCATGGGATTAATCTTTCCAGCCCAGGTCCATCTGTTCATCACCTCCTATTTGCAGACGATAGCCTTCTATTGTGGTATAGCATCCAAAGAAGAGGCTTGTAAGATCACAAAATGTCTAAAATTGTATGAAGATGCTTCGGGTAAGATGATTAATAAAGCTAAGTCTTCCATTATCTTTGGTTTCTCGCGTCCCTGTGACGGTTAGAGAAGAAGTAAAGGCTGCTTTAGGCATTGACCAAATTGGTGGAGACGGGTCTTATCTTGGTTTACCCAAATGTTTCCAGCAGATCAAAGATAAAGTTGCTGGACTTTATCAAAGAGAAGCTCCATGGGCGTCTCAAGGGTTGGTTTGCCAAATCTCTATCACATTGTGGCAAAGAAATACTCGTCAAGTCAGTAGCTTTAGCTCTACCGATTTACGCTATGTCTTGCTTCAAGCTACCGAAAACCGTCATCTCCAAGCTCACTTCAGCGATGATTGAGTATTGGTGGAGTACCGGAGACAATAAAAGGAAGATTTCTTGGATCGCTTGGCAAAAACTATGTAAACCAAATCATGAAGGTGGATTAGGTTTCCATGAGATTAAAAAGTTTAACCAATCATTGTTGGGAAATCAAGCATGGAGGATTTGGGACAACCCTTCCTCCCTCTTAGCTCAGATCCTCAAACAGAGATACTTCCCTAATGAGGTTTTTCTAGATAGTAGGCCGGGATCTAGACCCTCCTATGCATGGCGAAGCATTCTCCATGGCAAAGACCTATTGAAGAAAGGCTTAATCAACTCAGTTGTGATGGCTCATCAACTCGGCTATGGGTGGATAATTGGATCCTTGACAAGGTGCCTCGGCCTCCTAATTATCGCCTAGGATCAAATGTTAATCTGTCCTTAAATGTTTCGCACCTAATCAACCCTATTTCTAGAAGATGGAATATCGATCTGGTACGCCAAATGACTACAAGGGAAGATCCAGCCCTGATTCTCA
The DNA here is from genome assembly GCA_011420285.2 of Erysimum cheiranthoides. Lineage (NCBI taxonomy): Eukaryota > Viridiplantae > Streptophyta > Magnoliopsida > Brassicales > Brassicaceae > Erysimum > Erysimum cheiranthoides. The sequence continues at coordinate 5,646,161 of CM022182.2, forward strand.
ACAACAAAATTAACCCTTTGGCTGCAGATTCTCGAATTTGGGGATTTACTAAGAATGGGTCATACTTGTCTAAGAGTGGCTACCAATTGCTTGAGACTATCCAGACCCTTCAATCCCTTGTTTCTCGTACTTAGCCGCCTATTGAGAAGACGATTTGGTCTAGACTGTGGAAAACAAAAACTACTCCCAAGTTGAGGCATTTCCTTTGGAGAGCATTATCTGGTGCCTTAGTAGTAAAGGAAAGATTGCGCTCTAGATGCATCCTAGTTGATGCCACTTGTCCTTTGTGTGGTGCTGCACAAGAAACTATATGTCATCTTCTCTTTACATGTAGGTTTGCTCGCGAGGTGTGGCAACGCTCCTCGTTCCTATGCCGCATGCAGGCTTCTCGCCATCCTCTGTTTTTCTCAATCTCCACCACCTCATCTCTACAACGTGGAGAGCTAAGGAACAACATAGCGTTTGTAAAGCCTTCCCTTGGCTTCTTTGGCAAATTTGGAAGTCGCGCAACTACCTTTGCTTTGAACAGCGTCGAGAGGAACCCTCAGCGGTGGTGTCAAAAGCTATTGAAGATTTTAGGATTTGGTCTGAACTACATCACCACGTACCTGGCGAACCAGCTTATGCCTCTATGCCCAACGAACCAATGAAGAAATGGGCTAAGCCCCCCCCCCCTTTTGGTACGCTTAAATGCAACATTGGATCATCATGGATTAATAACCAAGAAAACAGCGGTGTGTCATGGATTGCACGTAACCATCTTGGAGTGACACTTTATCATAGTCGCATGTCCTATTCCCACATCTCATCTTCTCTGGAAAATGATTTACTAAGCTTCTTATGGGCAGTGGAATCTCTAAGGGATATGCGGATTACCAAAGTTATCTTTCAGGCCTCATCATCTGCGGTTCGATATGCATTTATGCATCCTCATTCAGTACCTCTTCTCGCCCCTCTGATCTTCAGAAATTTACATTCACTCCATGGTTTTGAGGAATGGTCTCTGGAACATACAGACAACTCAAGAAATCTACCGGCTATAGCCATTGCAACTAGTGTTACCAGAGAGCATAGATACCCATCATACATCTCAAGAAGTAGCCCCTCTTGGCTCCGACATCTCTTATTATCGGAATCTTCTGCGCCATAAGACTTGTTTTCATTGGCGGTTCTTTTCTCTATTAGTTTTTACACTTCATATGTTTACTTTTATTGCTCTGTTTCTAGCTCCTGCTGGTTTGTAAGGAACATAGTACTCTCGATTGTATTTTTTGATATGATATCAAATGAACTATTCAGCATTAAAAAAGAAAAAAGATCTCTATAATGTATCTAGGGGCAATTGCTTTTTTTAGACCATTTGGTGGTCTTGAATGCAAAACTAGACCCTATATTCCTTTCTTGAGAAACATAACCACTAAGGGTAGTGAAATTACAGTTGACTCCCCTAAGACCAAACAAAAAACAGAAGCCAAAATGACATATATACCCCGATAGAAGAGAAGTCAGCAGTATATGTCGATCTGGTTGATTACATTTTTAAGTCTACTCCTTAATTAAAGTTTAAATTTTAATTAGAAAAATTATAAAAAATAATTTGATAAAACTATTGATCAAATAATAACCACATAGACTTCCTGCATTGGAAAAAAATATATTTACATATAAACAAGTCAATTTAAACAAGTACATGATGATTAGGATAAAATTATTGATTTAGAGAAGTCTGCCATATATGTCGTTCTGATTGATTACAAATTTAAGTCTACTCATTAATTAAAGTTTAAATTTTAATTAAAAAAATTATAAAAAATAATTTGATAAAACTATTGATCAAATAATAACCATATAGACTTCCTGCATTGAAATAAAATAAATTTACATATGAACGAATCAATTTAGGAATGTTGATTAGAGTAAAATTATTTGATTTAGGGTTTGATTAAGTAGACTTCTCTGTAAACTATTGGTGGTTGACTTTATTTTGCCATCAACCATTAGTATGATATTCTCTTGATTTAACCGACAATTTATCTAAACCGATCGGTTTTCTCGGTTTAAAATATACACATATAAAAACCAAAAAACCCTAGATCTATTTCATTTTTCTCCGTCAACCAAACAAAAAAAATAGATCTGAACTCTCTCAACAGTAAAGCTCTTGCTTCACCTCTCCCGAAGCCGTCAAGTCGAACGGTAAGACTCGCACCCTCTAGTCTGTATGCCTTGTTTGTCGTTGTTACTCAATTCTAACTCGATCCTTTTCTTTGAACCACCGCATCACCACTCGAACCACCGGAAGCCACCGTCGTGCCAAGCCCGTGCTGCCGCGTGAGTCGTCTTCACCGGAGAGGTAACGTCGTGAGCTTAAGTCTGGATCTATGCCTCTGTTTTGGTTTCAGTTTTCGAACCTTGAAGCTTATCAAACATGGCTTGAACTGTACAGACCCACCTCGCCGTGCCGTCCACTCCGTCTTTGGAGCCATCAAGTAAAACCAGATCCGTAGCTCTCCGTTGACGGCGGCGAAGATCCGGCGCAAGAGTAATCCTCCGATTTAACTCCCTCCGTCAGATCTGAACACGAATTAGATTTAACTCCCTCCGTCACATATATATAAATCTGTCGTCTTGGAGATAGAAACATTAAAAGCTTCTTTCTCCGTGTGAGGCACTTTTATCTCTCTCTCGCTCATTTCACTCGTTGCTTCATCAATTAGCTTATTATGCTTCTTTCTTAAATCTATCTGCTTTTTTCATTTTCTTCTTCATTCAATTTGGGGGTTTTTATTAGCAAATTTGTTGAGCTGGTAAAGAAACAAATATTTATTTTGTGGATTTATGAGTTCGTGAGGTCAAGGAACGCAAAATCGCAGCATAAAGGTTCTCTACCAACTTAAAAGGATTGTTTTATAAAGATTTACTGTTTATCTTTGTCTTCTCCATTCGAGTGACTTCACCAATTAGTTCAAATAGTTTTGATTTGAGTGTTTACCAATGAATCTAGTATCCATTGATGTTTGTGAATAACAGACTTGCTGGCTCGTATTGTAGAACCATCAAATGGAGTGTTTACCAATGAATCTAGTAGTCAATGGATGGAGCACTCAGCAAAGTCTCCTCGGCTTTATGCGCAGGACTGAAGAGGTTGATACTCACCGATGTTAGATCCGTTATGACGGAGGTTAGGGAAATTAAGCCGGGCAAAATCACCGTGCAGCTTATACGCCGCCTTATCGTAGGCTAAAACGTTTGGCTACTGTAAAAATCCATAGATGTTGCCATTTTTAATTTAAAACAAAATAAAATTCGAGATTTTTCCTGGTTCTTGTAAATTCTAGAAGAAAATATTCTGGTGTCTGTATAATCCAATGACATTATTATCTTTGTTGAGTTTTGTGGTATCTTTTTTAACACTGTGTCTGAAATGTTTTGGGATATCGTTTGGACATAAGCGAAATCAAATCGTACGAGACTGCGGTTATAATTGAATTTTCATTCTTTTGCTTGCGAAATGCAAAGTTAGAAGAATCATGAGCAAATATAAAGTCACAACAACACTTACCCACATCATTCCTCAATTTGAACCAACCACATCATTCCTTAGTACCACCATTTAGTTAAGTCTAAAACCAATGACCTAACTGCCAAAGAAAACCAAAAACTTGACTGATCCAAAAGTATAATATATTATCATGAAAAAAATATACAGATGCAAGTACATTACATATGCGAAGGCCATACACAAAAAAATCAGAGTTTATACTTTATATATTTTCAGTAAAAGCTTATCTATATAATACCGACTTCACCTAGAAATCTAATTTGTTGACTTCAAAAATAAGTCTACATCAATGGCCTAACTGCCTTCAAAATCTAAAAACCTTATTTCTCCATATGTGTAATACATAATCATGTCAAAAACATACAGAGGCAAGTAGACAACATATATCAAAGGATAGACCAAGAAAATCTGAAAATTGTTTCATAAATTTACATAAAACTAGTTTTTAAACTTTTAAGACTTCTTTCTGATGTCTAATGGGTAGACTTCTTTCAGCCAATACGAGTAGACAACAACGTGAAGTCTAATTTGTGGTGGTCTAGTTTTGCAATAACATTTATCAAAGCCGACTGCCGAGAGAAGTCTACCATGATGTTGACTTCTTGTGTTGGTCGTCTTTGTTATTTTTTGGTCAGTTTTGCAATTAAATTCAAAATGGTATGTTGACTTCAAAATGAAGTTCCCAAGTTAACTTCTTTTGTCGTCTCCTGTTGTTATTTTTGCAATTGACCACACCGTTGACTTTATGACTTAACGAGTAGACTTCATATTACTGTCAACGATAACGTGTTGACTTCATCGTGTCGTCAACTACAACGAGTAGACTTCGTGTGGATTAGTTTTGCAATTGACCAAGTTTGACTTGCTTCCAGTAGACTTCACCGTGATGTCAACGTGTAGTTGACATCAGTAGAAGTCTACCGTGGCTATTATTAGGGTTGACCAACAATGAATAGTAGACTTCTCTCGGCAGTCTACTAATTAATTTTACATTAATTTTAATTCAATAATAATCCGGTCAATGTTTTTACATTAAGTCAATTCCAAAAATGACCAAAGTGGAAGTCTACCCGGATAATTCACGAGTAGACTTCGGAGGTCAGTCATAACTAGAAAGTCAAGATTTTGGTCAATTGCAACTATACACCTTAGTAGACTTATCAATTAAGTATACAGCGGGAAGATAATAAAGAAGTCTACGTAGCAATTTTTGTTTTCAAATGAAATTCCGTAGACAGCGAAATGAAGTCTACGGCTCGAAAATCGATGAGTTTTTAATTGCAAAACTGACCAGATAGCAGTAAACTAACAAATGAAGTCTACTTTCGCGGAACTAAATAGGAAAAAATCATAAAATCTACCGGAAATTTTTAGAATTCGGTGGTTGTTTGGCAATGTCAAGCACCGAGGACGTCGTCTTTAGTCACCACGGAAGAAACCCAACACCAATTTAATCACTATCCAAGAATCACGACATATAACAAGATGAATGCACTTGCAAATGTTATTGGAGTAAAATGGAGAGGAGATGAAAGAAATTGAAGTTCTCATAGCATTGGGTGTTATTTAAGCTCACAATTTCGGGTTGTTGAAGCATTAAGAGCTTAAATTTTGGTTGTTCAAGGTTGTTGAAAAATTGATGGCGATGGCATAACCGTAAATAAGTGAAGAAAATGAGGATATGAGTGTAATAAGCATTTTCACAAGAAATTCAAATAAATCAGAAATAATGGCATTTTTGTGAATACAATGAAGACATGAGGAGTTAATTGGGATAAAGTGGCAAATTATGCACAAAGAAAAATAAGTGGTTATATTTGCAATTGACTTTATTTTGGTGGTTAGTTTTGAAAGCACCCCATGTATCTATTGTTAAAACTGCGGTTAAAACCTAAGTTCGAACACGGTCTAATTCATATACATTATACTTAAAGAACTAAAAACAGTTATAAATTTAACTATTTCATACAATAACAAATAACAATTTAATAAATATTTCACCGAGCGTAAGTCAGGTTATTAATTTAGTTATAATTTATTAGATATATTTTTCGTATATATTTAATTAAGAAAATTTAAAGAAAAATTCCTCGAGATACCATATTTTCAATTTGTTTTTTTCCAAAAAAACTATTATCAGAATAAATTTTTAAAAATACCATTAAAAGTTTTGTTTTCTATAAAAACAATAAACACAAAAATTAATTTTCAATAGTGTACAAATTAAATTTTTGGGTTTGCATTAACTATTTTACATTTAGGGTATAGTTTTTACAAGATAGGAATTAGTGATAAGGATTTAGAGTTTAATTTTGAAAGTTAAAAATTTAATTTTAATTTTGTAGTATTTTTATAAAAATATATATATTATTAAATATTATTTTTTAAAAATAAACTCATTTTGTTTATGAGAATTGCCCACATTTAAATAAAATTATTAATAAATGTGGCAAATATTTTTTCTTTCTTTGATTTGGAAAATATCAAAGCCGAATAAAACATCCTTCGGGCCTTCATCGATCCACTAAACAACCACACGAGAACACGATGAGGCTAAGTGGCGATTCGGGTCCGGGTCAAGATGAACCCGGTTCGAGCGGGTTTCACGGCGGAATCAGGCAATTTCCTCTAGCAGCTCAGCCGGAGATTATGAGAGCTGCTGAGAAAGACGATCAATACGCTTCTTTCATCCACGAAGCTTGCCGTGACGCCTTTCGACACCTTTTCGGTACTAATTATCTTCAAAATTGCAATGGTTTATCAAAATTAAGCACTAATTGTTGATCATTGTTAGGTACAAGAATCGCTCTAGCTTACCAAAAGGAGGTAATATACAGTTTCTTGGACTTAACTCAGAGTTTACATGAGATTTGTGATTAGAGCTTTTGTGTTGTTTGTTTTCATTTTTTTGTTCAGATGAAGCTTCTTGGGCAAATGCTTTACTATGTTCTTACAACAGGTTCAGGACAACAAACTTTAGGAGAAGAGTATTGTGACATTATACAGGTTTTATTGCTTTACTCAATCTTACACAAACCTATTTTGCCTTTTGATGCTATTTTTTCGATATTTTAGTTGTTTTTTAATCTCTTGGAGAAACATGCCATTGAAAGTTCGGTATTAGACGAAGATTTTCTAATCAATAGATAGATTGTGTTGTTTTTGTTCTGTATCTACAATGTTCCCTTTGAAGTTTTAGTTGGAAAGATTGGTTTTTTGCTGATGAAGAACGATTTAATTTAGGTTTCAGGACCCTATGGACAAACCCATTTTTCTTTATGAGGCTATGTTCTCGATATTCTAGTTGTTATCCCTAGGAGAACAAGCTATTTAAAGTTCGGTATTAGACGAAGATTTTCTTATCAGTAGATAGATTGTGTTGTTTTTGTTCTTTATCTACAATGCTCCCTTTGAAGTCTTAAGTAGGAAAGATTGGTTTTCTTGCTGATGATGAACAATTTCATTTAGGTTTCAGGACCTCATGGACAAACCCCTTTTTTTTTATGAAGCTATGCTCTCGATATTCTAGTTATTTTTATATCTCTAGGAGAACAAACCATTTAAGTCCCGTATTAGTCGAAGATTTTCCTGTCAATAGATCGATTGTGCTGTTTTGTTCGGTATCTACAATGCTCCCTTTCAAGTTCTACTTTGGAAGATTGGTCGTTTCTGATGAAGAACAAATTAAATAGGTTTCAGTATGGAAAAACCCATTTTGCCGTATGAGGCTATGTTCTTGATATTCTAGTTGGTTTTTCTTCCTAGGAGAACAAGCCATTTAAGTTTGGTATTAGATGAAGATCTTCTTTATCAATAGATAGATTGTGCTGCTTTTTTCTGTATCACGAATGCTCCCTTTGAAGTTTTTGTTGGAAAGATTGTTTTTTTTTTTTGCTGATGAAGAATGATGTAATTTAGGTTGCAGGACCTTATGGACTCTCTCCTACACCAGCTAGACGTGCTTTGTTCATATTGTACCAGACTGCAGTTCCATATATTGCAGAGAGAATTAGGTTTTGTCTCCTTTCTTATTGTTGTTTACGATGAAAGATTTGACTCTTGCAAGTGAAGTATCTCTAAAATTAATATAATTGTTTGCAGCACTCGAGCTGCCACGCAAGCGGTCACCTTTGATGAGTCTGATGAGTTTTTTGGTGATAGTCCCCTAGAGAGTGGGAGTCATTTCCACTCAGCAAGAATGATCGATCTTTCATCTTCATCTCAAATTGAAACTTCAGCTTCTGTAGTATCTAGGTTAAAAGATAGAATTAAGAGATTGTGGCATCGATCAATTCAGAGATGGCCTGTGGTAATGTATACCCCTCAGGTTTTAATTCTCGTGGTTAAGTTATTTTATCGCTAGCAAATATTTTATTCAAGGTTGTGCTTTGTAGGTTCTCCCTGTTGCCCGTGAAGTCTTGCAACTGGTTCTCCGTGCCAATTTGATGCTCTTCTACTTCGAAGGTGATATATAACACATGCTCAATTTGAGCCTGTGCAGACTTTTATTTTAATGTTCTGTACTAGTAATCTTCATTTGTTTTTTCAGGTCTGTATTATCATATATCAAAACGTGCATCCGGTGTTCGTTATGTTTTCATAGGAAAGCAACTGAATCAGAGACCTAGGTAATGATTTTTCTGCCTTCTTCCGCTTTCAACTCTTGACTTTTACTATCACAGAGTTAACTGAACTCCCTTAAGTCTTGCTGTGCAGATACCAAATTCTTGGGGTTTTCCTTCTAATCCAATTGTGCATCCTTGCTGCTGAGGGCTTGCGTCGGAGTAATTTGTCATCTATCACAAGCTCAGTTCAGCAGGCGTCTATAGGATCTTATCAAACTTCAGGAGGTCTGGCTTTTATATCCTCGATTTTGAACGTTAATGCTCTAGACATTACTAGATTTTTTAGGGTACCTCCCAACATTAAGGATATTCGTGAAGGATTATACGTTAGATTGTCAGTATTAAAATGTCAATAAATCATTGTTTAAGTGGGCATCACAGTAAAAGTTTTCTAGAAAGGAAGATGGTAACAAAGGCTGAAATAGTTAGCTTCTTATCCATCACCTATTTCACTTTTACCATAGTATAGTTTTGGTATTGTTCTTGCAGGGAGAGGGTTACCTGTTTTAAGCGAAGATGGAAAGTTGATAACTTCAGAAGCTGAAAAAGGAAACTGGTCTACCTCCGATTCATCTTCAACTTTGGAGGTACAATATATTTATAAACAACTTAGAAACTTCTGTTACTGTGAAATAGCTAATATCTTGAATACTGATCATTGTTTGAAAAAGTAAATACTTGGAAGAGAGACACAGAACTCTTAACAAAATAATGCCCTTTGTGTGAAGGTTATTTATTTTTTCTGAATGTAATTAGTAAAACAAAATAGTGGTTTTAGTCTCATGATATCTGATAGAGTAGATGGCCACTTGACTGGTTCTACATATGGTTCCTACTGAGACGAGGTTATAATTTAAGTTATTATCCTATTTTGGGACTATACTATTATATATTAACCTATTTTTCTCTCATATTGATGAAATCACTTGTTAAAATTTGTGATGTTATGTACTCTGGTTGCAGGCAGTAGGGAAATGCACTCTCTGCTTAAGCAATCGTCAGCACCCGACAGCGACTCCTTGTGGTCATGTGTTTTGTTGGTAACAAACCTTCCTCTTCCTTAATTGCATATCTAGTCCGAAGGATATCAATATCTCTTGATGTCCATTGGTTGAAACTGCTTTGATAAGATGAACTTTTGTATCGGCAATAAACATTTACTTGAACTGCCGAACCTAAGATCCAAAATTGACACCGGCACATTGCGCCCATGTTTTGAGAGTCATTTTTCATGTGCAGGAGCTGCATTATGGAATGGTGCAATGAGAAGCAAGAATGTCCACTTTGTCGAACACCCAATACTCATTCAAGTTTGGTTTGTTTGTACCATTCTGATTTTTAAGCTCAAATGGATCAACAAGTACAGTGCACTGCAGAAATGCTAGTATCTATAACGTTGAAAAGCAAAGGAACAAAACAGACTTCTTGGTGACAACTTCGGACGGTACATCTTGTACAAGCATTGGAATCTCTTCGCATATTTTGAAGTAAAGATCGTGATCATCATCAAGTAATGACAATACTTAGAATAAATGTTATTTCAGACTTCATTCTCGATCACATGCCTACTTTTTTATTTGATATTTAGTGCAGAAATCACACAGGGAAGTTTTACATTTCATTATCAAAAAAGTTGGAGATGTTAGGTAGTTCTTAACATTCTATATTTCCTATAATAATAGACACAATACAAATTCAGTATTAGAGTTCAACATGATACTAAATTACTGATATAAACAAATCTTTGTAAGATTTTACTCAATGTTACTCAATGGCAGGATATCAAAATCTATAATAACAACAACTAGAGGTAAAGAGAGTCAGTCACAAGTGGTAAAAACTAAGTAACAGTCACAGTAATTCAGTGTCCATGTCCCAAAATATCCGAACGGTTTTGTAGCTGTGATGAATCTTTACCTAACCTTATATTTCCTACTATTGGTTACTTTGTTGTGTAATCATATTTGGATGTGATTTTGTTGGTCTTGTATCATATGCCTCTTCTTGCATTCTTAACTGTTCAAGATCTCTTTCATCAAGTATGCTTTTTTACGCTAAAATCGGTTCTGATTTATTGGTAAAACCTTTTGTGTATTGCTGCACCAGTAACTAAGTGCATGTGGATCATGTCATGTCGCCTACTGGTCTGCTTGTATCGGAGACACTTACATTAGCAGCACGTTGTCCGGGTTTTAAATATGTGCAGATATTATATTTCCTTCACCAATTGAGGTTAACAATACAGGATCATACACAGAATCAGAAGAGTTGGATACTAATGTTGTAACATCAACAACAAATGTTTTTGGATAGTGACAGTCCCGTGACCTCACTCACAGTATGGACTGGAGCTGCTTTATCTCAGAGGAGTCTGAAACATCGGAATCTTGGTCGGATGCTGATCTGTAGACTTCCACCATAGCTTTCCCTTTATCAAGCACTTGAGAAGGAACTGTTTGTAGAAGGCTGCAAATTGCTGTCCGGTTAGCAAATGTTTTACCAGTATGCATGCGCTGTGTATGCTTGTATATACAATATTACCTGTCCAGAGCGGTTAACGCTGTTCCAAGCTGTGACTTCATCAATTTAACAGTTGCATTTGAATCTTTCCTCGACGCACGTAGAAACAACGAATCCAATTCTTCCAATGCTCTATTTACCCCCACATAAATCACACACACAAGGTCATCATCATTCGGTCTGTAAATTTAAAACAAAAACCGAGAAATATCGGTACCTTAAACATCGATCAACATCATCAGTCGCAGTTTTTGAAAAACCATCATCTGAAGCATATTGAGCAACCTGAGAGAGTTTGAACTATACATATTATTATCGAACCGAAGCAAAAAAAAGAAGAAGATGTTAACTTGAACAAGTGAGCTTTACACTTACAGCTCGAATGTTAACACGTAGAGAGCTAGCAGGACCAGACCGTAATTGTCGTCTACACGCCTCGAATTCAGGTTTCTCCACATTCAAAAACTCCTCTCCAACATCATTAATAAACATAATGTTAGCATTGTACCAAAAAAAGTGTTTTAAGAACAAATGTGTAACTAAAACAAAGAAAAGTTACCAAGATCCTTGATTTGTAACTGAGCTAGTATCACTGGTGGTACATATGCTTCAAGTGGATCAAGTTTCTTCCTATTCAAAAACTGGTTTTAAGTTAATAGATAATATCACAAAACAATAGACTAAAATTTGTAATTACATTTCAAGAATCTAATCATCGGAGACGATTTTGTAGACAATTCAATTTTTTTTTTCAAATTTACTTACCTCTTGACGTACTTATCGATTAAGCTACCAGCTATGGCATCTGATCATCAACATACAAATTCGAGATCAGAACGAAACTAGAGTTAGTGAAATTTAATCGAATTTCGTGAAATTGAGTGTGCAATTAGTAATATTGAGTGTCGAATTAGTGAAATTGAGGATTGAATTGGTGAAATTGAAGAGAGATTTGTGTACCGTTAGGGATGAGGAGGAGGGGGGAGAGGAAGAAGGAGATGGAGATAACTCGGCGGCTCTGTTTCCATGGCGGAGGTGAGAATGTAGCAGCAGCGCATGTTAGCTTTGTGCGGTTCGAATAGTGGCGAAGTGGGAGGCTCGTAGCCGTGGCGTGAAGTGATGTCATTCGGGATAATACCAGAGTCATCTTATCACTCATGGACTAAATTACTAATGGCTATGCACTGATGCACATACTATAAAGTCTTTTTAAGTTATTAAAATATATACATTTTTGCCATTTTTTAAATTTTATTGCATGTTTTATAATTTTTTTTATAGTAGTTGCATATTACAAGATGATCTAAGGTGATAAGAAATTTTTTAATGACAAGAGAAAACAAAAAATTTCCAATCCAACATTTTAACTGTGTTTAATTCTTTTCAATGGAATGCTAAAATAATAATATATAAAATAACTAATCAATATAGTAGTTATATTTTAAAAAAAAAATATATAAATTATTTTCATTTTTTTAATTTTATTGCATGTTTTATAATTTCTTTATAGTAGTTGCATATTACGAGATGATCTAAGGTGATAAGAAATTTTTTAATGACAAGAAAAAACAAAAAAAAATCTCTAATTCAACGTTTTAAACTGTGCTTAATTTTTTTCAATGGAATGTTAAAATAATAAAATATAAAATAACTAATCAATATAACAGTTATATTTTGAGAAAATATATACATTAATGTCATTTTTTGAATTTTATTACATGTTTTATATTTCTTTATAGTAATTGCATATTAGGAGGTGATCTAAGGTAATAAGAAATTTTTTAGTGACAAGAAAAAGAAAAAAAAATTATCCAATCCAACGTTTTAACTTCAAATATTGTACTTAATTATTTTCAATGGAATGCTAACATAATAAGATATAAAATAACTAATCAATGTAACCGTTAGATTTTGGTAAAACGAAATTTAACAACTAAAATGGACTTGTCTTTTTTTGGATAAGGTGATTATTGATATAAGTTATGAAGTAACAAGTCAATGGGACAGTTATATCTTCATAAATAAAAATCACCAACTAAAATCGACTCCTATTATTCTGATAAGGTGATAGTTGATATAAGACATGAAGTGACTAATCAATGCAACTGTTTAGATCTTTGTCAAAAAATTTAATTGCTAAGATGAACTCGTCTTTATCTGATAAAGTGATAATTGATATAAGACATAAAGTGACTAATCAATGCAACTGTTAGATCTTGCCGAAGTTTCTATTGTATGTGAACAATTTTTTTTTTCTTTTTCATTTTTGTAGAAAATGACCTCAATCGTTTGATTATATATAGGTCTAGGATATGTTTGAGTTTGAAATCAATCAACTACGTCAAATACAAATGCAAAAGAGATGAGTGATGATGAGGCAATAATCTTCTCAACAAATCCAAAGTATCAAGGAATCGTAAAACGATGGATCTCATCACCGAGATGACAAAGCTGAGATCAATTTTGGCTCTTATTCAACCCGACCCGAGATCCACCAGACCTCTAATTTGAGCCCAACCAAACCTTTCTCTTCATTTCTTTTCACACATTGATTTACTAAGCCTAAGCCCGGTTAGCTTTTAGTAAATAACCGGTCCAACAACACATTCACTATGTAACTAAAATAATGATCATATAAGTATATAAGTGAAACTTCAACAAATTTTTTTGGTAAAAAAAAAAAAAAAAACACACAAAATTTTTGGTGAACTCTGATTAATAACTGTAGCAATCGAATTACACACATTCACTATGTAAGAAGAACACGGTAAAATGTAAGCAAAGTGACATTAAATCACAAAAAAAATGAAATTACAAAACTACCCATGATATGATTTATTGATATGGGTCATCTGTAAAAACAGCCAGAGAGAGACAAAGACTCGTAAGTATTGGCAACGAAAGCGACCTCCTTTATTCACTCACCACTGCCATGAACATGTTCCTTCAACATTTATGACCTTTTTACCCTCATAACAAAATATACAAAAACACAAAGGACGTCTCTCACTCACTCACTCACTCTCTCTCTTCTGCAAAGCTTCAGAACTCTGGCAGCAGAGAGATAAAAGATGATGAGGTTTTTAACTTTATCCTCCTCCTTCCCTCAAATAATTCTTCTTCCTTCGTCTCTCTTCTTACAACAGTCCCTACATTTGTACAATTTCCTCTCTTTAAACCACATTTAAAGACTCTCTCTATTATCTTTCTCTCTCTCCATCTCTATCTCAGTCTGTGTTTCTGTCGTCTGAGCACTCAATGAAACCACTGTAAATTTTGCGCCAGAGAAATGGATGTGATGTAACAATAAAAATCAAGACTTTTTTTTTAATTTCTCGGTAAAAAATAAACAAAAATTTATATATATCTAAATAGAAAAAAAACAACAACAAATTTTTGGGTTAGAGTCTCTTTCTGAAATCATAAAAAGAAAAATCTAATGTCGGTTCTCTTCTCTATCCTCTGTTTCTTCTTCTTCTTCTTCATGGAGACTTAAGCTTTTAGTAATTATTAAAACTTAAGAAATGGTTCTGTTTGGTGATTTAGTCTTTCTTGGTTTTATCATTTGTTTGAGCTTTGGGACTACTGTAAATTCAGAAGATGGTAAGTTATTATACTAAATTACTAATGCATGTTTCTTTTAAGTTCACTATTTATAAAGCTTGAAGATTTCTTCTTTGGCTTGAGCAAGAAAATGTATTTTTTAAGTGAAAGAAACTAAAAAAATTTGATTTTGAAGTTTTTTTAAGGGGTTTTGTGGTGGAAATGAGATCTGGGTACTTGTTATTTTTTATTTTTTGCTTTTTGTAATGATTTTTTGACTTTGTGGGTATTCTATAGAAGAATTTAAAGAAGCTTAGAATAAATTAGGGTTTGAGTTTATGATTTTCTTGGAAGTTGAATTTTTTTTTTAAAGGACTTTTTATTTTGTTTTCTCAAGAACTGACAAATATTTGTTTTTGTTTTTTGTTTATATGCGTGTGTTAATAAAATATCCTAAAAATCAAATAAAGGAGCAACGTTGCTGGAGATTAAGAAGTCATTCAAAGATGTGAACAATGTTCTTTATGCCTGGACAGGCTCATCTTCTTCAGACTATTGTTATTGGAGAGGTGTGACTTGTGAAAATGTCACCTTCAATGTTGTTGCTCTGTAAGTTTCATAACATTTTTTTTTTTAAGTTTATAACAGGGATTTTGATTTTTGGTGGTGTTGTGGAAAAAGTTGTAATTTGTTTTGTGTGTTTCTATGTTGTGTAGTAATTTGTCAGATTTGAATCTTGATGGAGAAATCTCACCTGCTATTGGAGACCTCAAGAGTCTCTTATCCATGTAACTACTTTCAACATTCACTGTAGCTTGTGATAAAGTATCTACCTTTTTTTGTGTGTGTGTGTGTGACTTATTTTCTTCTGGTTTTCTAATGTAGTGATCTTCGAGGTAATCGATTATCTGGGCAAATCCCTGATGAGATTGGTGAATGTTCTTCTTTACAAAACTTGTAAGAACAGTGATAAGTGTTACTACCATTAATTTTGTTTCTTAGAAGTTCAGTGGATGAAGTGTATTCATGTTGTTTATTCAGGGACTTGTCTTTCAATGAATTAAGTGGTGACATACCGTTTTCGATTTCGAAGTTGAAGCAACTTGAGCAACTGTAAGTTTCTAGTCAGTCTACTACTAAGTGTTTTTTGACTTGGTGAATATACTCACAATGTGGAATATAAATTTTTTACTTTTGTCCAGGATCTTGAAGAATAATCAATTGATAGGACCGATTCCTTCAACGCTTTCTCAGATTCCAAACATGAAAATTCTGTATGTTCCCTCTGATGCTTTTACATGTTTTAGCTATTTAGATGATCATAAATGCGAAATTTCGATTGGCTGTGACAAATTGCAGGGACCTGGCACAGAATAAACTTAGTGGTGAGATACCAAGACTTATATACTGGAATGAAGTTCTTCAGTATCTGTAAGTGTCCATGTTTTTGAAGTGTTTTTCAATGTCTCTTCATGTCTGGTGCTAATTGTTGTAATCTGATGAGCAGTGGGTTGCGAGGAAACAACTTGGTGGGTAACATATCTCCAGATTTATGTCAGCTGACTGGTCTATGGTATTTGTAAGTCAATGAATCTCTTCTTGCACATCTGATGAGTCCATTTTTAAATGGGACATCTCTGAATTTGTCTGTATCTAATCAGTGACGTGAGAAACAACAGTTTGACGGGTAGTATCCCTGAGACGATAGGAAATTGCACTGCCTTCCAGGTTTTGTATGTTCCTCTCTCTCTGCTTCTACATATCCTTACTGTAGTTTGGCTACTTAGGAAACTTTCCTTAATTGATTTTCTTATGATGATCCCAGGGACTTGTCCTACAATCAGCTAACTGGTGAGATCCCTTTCGACATCGGCTTCCTGCAAGTTGCAACATTGTTAGTCCTTGTCTCTCTGCTGTTACCATATTGTCCCAATCTGTGCAAATCTTTAAAAGAAGATTATTTCTCATTATAGATCATTGCAAGGCAATCAGCTGTCCGGGAAGATTCCATCAGTGATTGGTCTCATGCAAGCTCTTGCAGTGTTGTAAGTACTTCTCCTCTAATCAACGAGCTAGTTTTTACATTTCCATGAACCTAAAAGTTCCATTTTTTTTTTGTATACAGAGATCTAAGTGGCAACTTGTTGAGTGGACCAATCCCTCCAATTCTGGGAAACTTGACTTTCACAGAGAAATTGTAATTCTTCACCTTCATATTCTCTTCCTTATACCATGTAAATGATAGTGATTTCAATTTTGGCTTTATCTCTAGGTATTTGCACAGTAACAAGCTGACTGGTTCTATTCCACCAGAGCTTGGAAACATGTCAAAACTCCATTATCTGTACGACCAACCTTCTCCTAACTTCTCTTTTTCGCATACAGTTACTATTAACTTGTGTTTCATTATAAACTATTTGTACAAAATTTTGCAGGGAGCTCAATGATAATCATCTTACAGGTCATATACCACCGGAGCTTGGGAAACTTACTGACTTGTTTGATCTGTAAGTATTTCTACCTATGCTTGACATGTTTTGATGTTTTAATATTGATGTGAACTATTTACATATAGGAATGTGGCCAACAATGATCTTGAAGGACCAATACCTGATCATTTGAGCTCCTGTACAAATCTAAACAGCTTGTACGTAGCTCTTTCTCTTAAAACTTCACACTGGAATTTGCAAGATTGTTGCTTCTATATGATTTTGTTTCTCATTATTGTAACTGTAGAAATGTTCATGGGAACAAGTTTAGCGGCACCATACCCCGAGCTTTTCAAAAGCTAGAGAGCATGACTTACCTGTAAGTATTCCTGCTTAAAATCTTTTAAATGGTTCTAGTTAATCTTTCTGATATCTTACATGAGACATAGTTCCGCAGCTTTTGTTTCTCGATATTAAAGCCATTAACTCCTGAGTTTTGGTTGTCTTTGATTTATGGGTTCAACCAGTAATCTGTCCAGCAACAACATCAAAGGTCCAATCCCAGTTGAGCTATCTCGTATCGGCAACTTAGATACATTGTAAGTGTTTCTTGTTTTCTGCAAAGTATACATCTTCATATGTGGCTTGTCCTATGGTTATTTATTTTTCTCTGTGACTTTCAAAAGGGATCTTTCCAACAACAAGATAAATGGCATCATTCCTTCTTCCCTCGGTGATTTAGAGCATCTTCTCAAGATGTGAGCATCCATAACACCTCCACTTTTGTGTTTTCTTAGAGTCAACTATGAATGGTTGTTGACAATCGGCTTTCTTGTTATAGGAACTTGAGCAGAAACCATATAACAGGTGTAGTTCCAGGCGACTTTGGAAATCTAAGAAGCATCATGGAGATGTAATAAGTCTTTTCTATTTACTTTGTTAGAGTTCTTCCATCTTTCATATTACTGTTCTGAATCTATATTCTTTGTCTCTCTTGGTTGCAGAGATCTTTCGAATAATAATATCTCAGGCTCAATCCCGGAAGAGCTTAACCAACTGCAGAATATTGTTTTGCTGTAAGCAATCTTCCTCTTACTTCTTCCATTGAGAAATTTATTCAGTTTTTTATAAGATTTGAAGATAGAACGTATGTGTAAATGACATCTATACAAGAGAAAAACGTACCGGGGTTGGCACGGGGTTCAGATCAATGCGGTCACTAATGTGTAATCCAGGATATTCGGTTGGTGATCTATCTAATGTTGTGTTTTTTTTTTTCAAATTGCAGGAGACTGGAAAATAATAACTTGACTGGTAATGTGGATTCATTAGCTAAATGCTTCAGTCTTACTGTATTGTAAGTAGACACCATCGGTTCTGAAACACTTTTTGTGTCTGTGTTCATCTTGTGCTAAGAATTTAACTGTGCGATATTTAACTATTTTGTAATAGGAATGTATCTCACAACAATCTAGTAGGCGATATTCCTAAGAGCAATAACTTCTCAAGATTTTCGTCAGACAGGTATGGTAATTTATAGGATTTTTTTGTATTCTGCATTTTGTTTTGTTGGCTAACATTTGACCATAGCTATGTTATATCTCTTTTGGTTTCTTCTAAAGCTTCATTGGCAATCCCGGTCTTTGCGGTAGTTGGCTAAACTCTCCTTGTCATGTTTCTCGTCCAACTGTACGAGGTGATTACGCTCTTCTAGAAACTTCAATTACCAAAAGATAAGAGAAAAGAAGCTTATGTTTCTATCCTTCTTTCATCTACAGTGTCAATCTCAAGAGCAGCTATTCTTGGGATAGCTATTGGGGGACTTGTGATCCTTCTTATGGTTCTAATAGCAGCTTGTCGACCACACAATCCTCCTCCTTTTCTTGATGGATCACTTGACAAACCAGGTTTACATGCCAAATTTCTTTCTCAATGTTTTTCACCTCCATTGTTGTAATCCAATAGCTAATCCTGAAATTTTGTGGTGACATCAGTAACTTATTCGACCCCGAAGCTTGTCATCCTTCATATGAACATGGCACTCCATGTCTACGAAGATATCATGAGAATGACAGAGAATCTAAGTGAGAAGTACATCATTGGGCATGGAGCATCAAGCACTGTATATAAATGTGTCTTAAAGAACTGCAAACCGGTTGCAATTAAGCGGCTTTACTCTCACAACCCACAGTCAATAAAACAGTTTGAGACTGAACTCGAGATGCTAAGTAGCATCAAACACAGAAACCTTGTGAGCCTTCAAGCCTATTCCCTCTCTCCCTTAGGCAGTCTTTTGTTCTATGACTACATGGACAATGGCAGCCTCTGGGATCTTCTTCACGGTAAGTCTCATCGCCCAAAATAGAAAACTCATTTGATCTTAAAATATATAGTAACATTGCTTGTGTGTTTTTGCAAAGGCCCTACAAAGAAGAAAACTCTTGATTGGGACACACGGCTTAAAATAGCATATGGTGCAGCACAAGGACTAGCTTATCTACACCATGACTGTAGTCCAAGGATCATTCACAGAGACGTGAAGTCGTCAAATATTCTCTTGGACAAGGACTTAGAGGCTCGTTTGACAGATTTTGGAATTGCGAAAAGCCTCTGTGTGTCAAAGTCACATACTTCAACTTACGTGATGGGCACGATTGGTTACATAGACCCCGAATATGCACGCACTTCACGGCTCACCGAGAAATCGGATGTCTATAGTTACGGAATAGTGCTGCTTGAGTTGTTAACCAGAAGGAAAGCCGTTGATGACGAATCCAATCTCCACCATCTGGTTTGTCCCTTCTAGCCTCTCTCTCTCAGCTGTTCTGTTTTGGTCAAATCAATAGCTTTTGTTTCAAATTATTTTAGGTTGGTCTGGTTTTGGATAAAAAAAGTTATTAGAGTTAGTTTTTGCATTTACTTAATTTGGGAAAATGTTATTTGGAAGAAGAATGTTCAATCTGGATTCCGGTCTGGTTTTTGTTAAGATTTCTCGGTTTTCGAATTTCGGTTTTATCCTTATTCAAAGAAGTTTCGGTTATAGATCGGTTCTTCTTTTTTTTGGTTCGTTTCGGATTTGGATTCGATTATTTTCGTTTGGTTTGGTTCGAATTGTTTATTCGAATTGAACACCCTTTATTTTTGCGCTTGGTTGAAGTATTTTCTGTTTTGATGTAACATTTCACATAAATTGCTCTGATTGTTTAGTTTTGATCTGCTAAATTTCGGTTCGGTTTTTTGTTTTTTTGGTTCTAATCTTGTTTTTAATGATTCACTTGCAAATCAGATAATGTCAAAGACTGGGAACAATGCAGTGATGGAAATGGCAGATCCCGACATCACATCGACGTGTAAGGATCTCGCGGTGGTGAAGAAGGTTTTCCAACTGGCACTCCTATGCACCAAAAAACAGCCGAACGATCGACCAACAATGCACCAGGTGACTCGTGTCCTAGGCAGCTTCATGTTGTCGGAACAACCACCTGCTGCAACGGACACATCGGCGACGCTTACTGGTTCATGCTATGTCGATGAGTATGCGAATCTTAAGACTCCTCACTCTGTCAATTGTTCTTCCATGAGTGCTTCAGATGCACAACTCTTTCTTCGGTTCGGACAAGTTATTTCCCAGAATAGTGAGTGAATGAAATCTTTGTTTTAGGAGAAGAATTTTAAAAACGGTATCGTTTTTTTTGTTGCATTAAGTTGTTAGAAAATTGATGTCTCATGTAAAAAATTATGCAATGCCTTATTATTGTTAGACAAGTGTGTGAATATATCCTCTGGCACTTATTAGATTCCTATTTCTATCGAAATTTTATGTATGTTTGTAGTAATACAATTCTTTTCTAAGTTATTAAGTAACATACCCATTGTACAACCATTAAATGATTTGATCAACATTACAACCCTACTTTAGTGGATTTGTTAGCGTGTGGAACAAGTTAACCTCTACTAGACCCTTGTGGTTTTTGTTGATTTGCAGGAGAAACTGATTGGTGAGCATGTGGTTCAGTGTGGAACATATTCTTTATATGAAGTAGAGTGCTTAGTTGACATTAATTTATTATAATCAAGAAACTGTGATCCTTTTCAAGAAGAGACCAATGAGTGCTAATTTTCTTCAACAAACTAGAAGAAGAGAGACAAACAAAAGATGATTATAGAGAAGAAAAGAAAGAACAAACAGCAGAAACAGAGTTTAGAATTGTTTTTAGCAACTATGCAAACTTGTCACTGATGATGCAGTGGAACAGCATCTTGTTCGGAGATCACTGGAATAGAAGATAGGAAGCTGGTGGCAACTTACAAATCAGGAGAATGTCAAGACAGACGGATGACGGGAAACTCGAAGAGGATGAGGCTGCGAAAGATTTAGAGAATATCTTATCAACAAGAAAACTAAGGCATGATCTCCGTGTGCGAGATCTTACCTAATTAGATGATTACGAAATCCTAACAAGTAGGGTTTCGTACCAGAGGAGATAAATAGGGTGTTGTTACGGCCATATCCGTCGTTACACTTTTAGAGAATCTTAGAGAGAGTTTTTTACTATTGTTCATGAGCGGGTGGCGTAGGTTAGAAACTCTGGAAGCTTGTACTTTCACTTAGAGACAAATCTAGGGTAGAATAGGTTTGTGAGTGAGAGAGATATATTGATCATTTGTAAAACATAAATCTTTTGATAATATATTGAATCACTGCGTTGGTTTGGTGCGTTCCAAACAAAAGTGTGTGTGTGAACAAATGCAATGAAAACATACTTGAATCTATCTAATTCATCAACTTCAAGCCTAGAATAGGTCCCAGGATTTGATATTTTTATCCTGTTTAAGTAAGAGGGTAGATCTTCATACCCCTGTTCAGGAGTTCCCCTGTTTAATATCCGCGCTGCCTTGAGAGTACGATGTGATTTCCAATAGTCAACCTACGTAGAAGGCAAGGAAATTAGCAATTTGTATTTAAAACAACAAATAAGTGTTTGAATCACTTAAGATGATCCCATATCTTCTCCTCAGCCCAACTTCAACATGTTTGGGCAAAACCCCGGCTCCAACACTACCAACGAACTCCCTAAAAAGGGCACCAAGTATTTCTGGGGTTGCTTTCCTCGAAGTTTTAGAACGTTCAGTTACAGAACATGTATGATGGCTTTGATATTTTCGTATTTGCAAAAGTGGAGACGTTTGCACTACTGCAGCTCGAACTCTCCATTTACATCCAGAAACCCTACACTTCACAACATACAAGTCAGGGTAAGATTTAACGACCTTGAAGTCAAACTTTTATATCACTGATAGAATCTTCAATCTGCTCGCAATTGCAGTTTTGCTATCATATTTCACTAAAAGAAAAACTTACATTCTTAGCGCGGAAAATATGCTATCATAGGTAATACATAGCGAAATAACAACTGCTATGATCTCGGCAGCAGCTATGGTAGATGCCCCCCTACGATAGCATTAATTTTGTCTGCTATATATGTTCATATACAATAGCACTTTAGTAGTGTTATTATTTACTTTTTCATAGCAATAATTTAATGCCATTAATTAGTTGCATAGCAATGAGTTTTGTACAATTTGGTTTGGAGTAAGTCAAATGGGTGCGGAGAGCTCACTATACATATAGCAAAGATTTGTTGCGTGATTAGGGGGTGCATAGGGCTATCGGGAAAAACTAAACATGCTAGATAGAATACTATATAGATATAGATATATAGATATAACCTGTGAAAATTAAAAGAAACGATGTATACATCTCAAACATTCCAACATACTTAAAAAACACTTCCGCATCATACCAAACACAATTCCGAATCCAACATACCAAAAACAATTCCAAATCCAACATATCAAAAACAATTCCAAATCCCATACCAAACATTAAACATTCTGAATCCAAATACATAAAGACTAGTCTTAACCTAAATTAAGCTAGCTGGACCAAAGTTGCTTCATCCCCTGCAATTAATAATGGACATTGTCTTATATCAGTTTTGTACCTGAAAAATCAAAAACACAAGCATCAAAATAAACAATACTTACCTCAGTTGGACGATAGTCAATACATGACCAAATTATCAGTTGGCCATGCGATAAATGAACCAAGTGCATCTTTCATATACTCAATCTCATCTGATGTCCTCCAAACCGCTGCATCATCTACCTAGACTATATCTACCCGAACTTGCGCAGCATTAGGACCCAAGGGAGCACTGTGTACACGTTTATCTGGATCAGTTGAAAGCACCCATCCTTCAGCAACAACCTGCATCCTTTCTTTAATATCCAGTAACATACACTTCTGATTTTCCTTTATAGCTCCTTTTTTCCGCTGACAAGTTGAACATATTAACCAATTACTACAGTAAAATGAGACAGAACCATAATCAACTTTAGAACATATAAATTAAGTTACCGGAGATCTTCGAAGAGGAGACTGTGCAGCTGTTTGAGTTTCCACTGCATTAGATTTTGGAATTGTTGTTGGAGATTTCTCACATGATGCTGAGATTAGTTGCATATGCGACTTAGAACCTGTTGCTGAAGATTTTTTACTTGCTGATCCTGTTCTTCCATGAGCTGGTTGCGATTTAGAACCTGTTGCTGTGGATTTTTGACCTGCTGATGCTGATTTTCCAGGAGCTGTTTGAGTAGATGCATAATTCAGATTATGAGATAACTGACATGTTCCATCAGGGTTGTTTTCAAAGACAACTTTGTTGAAAGGCCATGCTACAAAGGACATTAAACAGTCCTCTATGTATGTGACATCCATTGTAGGCCTCCATATGAATGTATTGGCTTCATGTACCACATCAACAAACACTTTTACAGCCTTTGGTCCGAGTGAAAGTCCATTCACCAAAGCTTTATGAT
>CM022182.2:5669821-5691939 GCA_011420285.2 Erysimum cheiranthoides
GCCCATCACGTAAGTTGAAGTATGTGACTTTGACACACAGAGGCTTTTCGCAATTCCAAAATCTGTCAAACGAGCCTCTAAGTCCTTGTCCAAGAGAATATTTGACGACTTCACGTCTCTGTGAATGATCCTTGGACTACAGTCATGGTGTAGATAAGCTAGTCCTTGTGCTGCACCATATGCTATTTTAAGCCGTGTGTCCCAATCAAGAGTTTTCTTCTTTGTAGGGCCTTTGCAAAAACACACAAGCAATGTTACTATATATTTTAAGATCAAATGAGTTTTCTATTTTGGGCGATGAGACTTACCGTGAAGAAGATCCCAGAGGCTGCCATTGTCCATGTAGTCATAGAACAAAAGACTGCCTAAGGGAGAGAGGGAATAGGCTTGAAGGCTCACAAGGTTTCTGTGTTTGATGCTACTTAGCATCTCGAGTTCAGTCTCAAACTGTTTTATTGACTGTGGGTTGTGAGAGTAAAGCCGCTTAATTGCAACCGGTTTGCAGTTCTTTAAGACACATTTATATACAGTGCTTGATGCTCCATGCCCAATGATGTACTTCTCACTTAGATTCTCTGTCATTCTCATGATATCTTCGTAGACATGGAGTGCCATGTTCATATGAAGGATGACAAGCTTCGGGGTCGAATAAGTTACTGATGTCACCACAAAATTTCAGGATTAGCTATTGGATTACAACAATGGAGGTGAAAAACATTGAGAAAGAAATTTGGCATGTAAACCTGGTTTGTCAAGTGATCCATCAAGAAAAGGAGGAGGATTGTGTGGTCGACAAGCTGCTATTAGAACCATAAGAAGGATCACAAGTCCCCCAATAGCTATCCCAAGAATAGCTGCTCTTGAGATTGACACTGTAGATGAAAGAAGGATAGAAACATAAGCTTCTTTTCTCTTATCTTTTGGTAATTGAAGTTTCTAGAAGAGCGTAATCACCTCGTACAGTTGGACGAGAAACATGACAAGGAGAGTTTAGCCAACTACCGCAAAGACCGGGATTGCCAATGAAGCTTTAGAAGAAACCAAAAGAGATATAACATAGCTATGGTCAAATGTTAGCCAACAAAACAAAATGCAGAATACAAAAAAATCCTATAAATTACCATACCTGTCTGACGAAAATCTTGAGAAGTTATTGCTCTTAGGAATATCGCCTACTAGATTGTTGTGAGATACATTCCTATTACAAAATAGTTAAATATCGCACAGTTAAATTCTTAGCACAAGATGAACA
Organism: Erysimum cheiranthoides; assembly: GCA_011420285.2. Lineage (NCBI taxonomy): Eukaryota > Viridiplantae > Streptophyta > Magnoliopsida > Brassicales > Brassicaceae > Erysimum > Erysimum cheiranthoides. The sequence goes on from CM022182.2 coordinate 5,671,074, forward strand.
CAGACACAAAAAGTGTTTCAGAACCGATGGTGTCTACTTACAATACAGTAAGACTGAAGCATTTAGCTAATGAATCCACATTACCAGTCAAGTTATTATTTTCCAGTCTCCTGCAATTTGAAAAAAAAAACACAACATTAGATAGATCACCAACCGAATATCCTGGATTACACATTAGTGACCGCATTGATCTGAACCCCGTGCCAACCCCGGTACGTTTTTCTCTTGTATAGATGTCATTTACACATACGTTCTATCTTCAAATCTTATAAAAAACTGAATAAATTTCTCAATGGAAGAAGTAAGAGGAAGATTGCTTACAGCAAAACAATATTCTGCAGTTGGTTAAGCTCTTCCGGGATTGAGCCTGAGATATTATTATTCGAAAGATCTCTGCAACCAAGAGAGACAAAGAATATAGATTCAGAACAGTAATATGAAAGATGGAAGAACTCTAACAAAGTAAATAGAAAAGACTTATTACATCTCCATGATGCTTCTTAGATTTCCAAAGTCGCCTGGAACTACACCTGTTATATGGTTTCTGCTCAAGTTCCTATAACAAGAAAGCCGATTGTCAACAACCATTCATAGTTGACTCTAAGAAAACACAAAAGTGGAGGTGTTATGGATGCTCACATCTTGAGAAGATGCTCTAAATCACCGAGGGAAGAAGGAATGATGCCATTTATCTTGTTGTTGGAAAGATCCCTTTTGAAAGTCACAGAGAAAAATAAATAACCATAGGACAAGCCACATATGAAGATGTATACTTTGCAGAAAACAAGAAACACTTACAATGTATCTAAGTTGCCGATACGAGATAGCTCAACTGGGATTGGACCTTTGATGTTGTTGCTGGACAGATTACTGGTTGAACCCATAAATCAAAGACAACCAAAACTCAGGAGTTAATGGCTTTAATATCGAGAAACAAAAGCTGCGGAACTATGTCTCATGTAAGATATCAGAAAGATTAACTAGAACCATTTAAAAGATTTTAAGCAGGAATACTTACAGGTAAGTCATGCTCTCTAGCTTTTGAAAAGCTCGGGGTATGGTGCCGCTAAACTTGTTCCCATGAACATTTCTACAGTTACAATAATGAGAAACAAACATATAGAAGCAACAATCTTGCAAATTCCAGTGTGAAGTTTTAAGAGAAAGAGCTACGTACAAGCTGTTTAGATTTGTACAGGAGCTCAAATGATCAGGTATTGGTCCTTCAAGATCATTGTTGGCCACATTCCTATATGTAAATAGTTCACATCAATATTAAAACATCAAAACATGTCAAGCATAGGTAGAAATACTTACAGATCAAACAAGTCAGTAAGTTTCCCAAGCTCCGGTGGTATATGACCTGTAAGATGATTATCATTGAGCTCCCTGCAAAATTTTGTACAAATAGTTTATAATGAAACACAAGTTAATAGTAACTGTATGCGAAAAAGAGAAGTTAGGAGAAGGTTGGTCGTACAGATAATGGAGTTTTGACATGTTTCCAAGCTCTGGTGGAATAGAACCAGTCAGCTTGTTACTGTGCAAATACCTAGAGATAAAGCCAAAATTGAAATCACTATCATTTACATGGTATAAGGAAGAGAATATGAAGGTGAAGAATTACAATTTCTCTGTGAAAGTCAAGTTTCCCAGAATTGGAGGGATTGGTCCACTCAACAAGTTGCCACTTAGATCTCTGTATACAAAAAAAAAATGGAACTTTTAGGTTCATGGAAATGTAAAAACTAGCTCGTTGATTAGAGGAGAAGTACTTACAACACTGCAAGAGCTTGCATGAGACCAATCACTGATGGAATCTTCCCGGACAGCTGATTGCCTTGCAATGATCTATAATGAGAAATAATCTTCTTTTAAAGATTTGCACAGATTGGGACAATATGGTAACAGCAGAGAGACAAGGACTAACAATGTTGCAACTTGCAGGAAGCCGATGTCGAAAGGGATCTCACCAGTTAGCTGATTGTAGGACAAGTCCCTGGGATCATCATAAGAAAATCAATTAAGGAAAGTTTCCTAAGTAGCCAAACTACAGTAAGGATATGTAGAAGCAGAGAGAGAGGAACATACAAAACCTGGAAGGCAGTGCAATTTCCTATCGTCTCAGGGATACTACCCGTCAAACTGTTGTTTCTCACGTCACTGATTAGATACAGACAAATTCAGAGATGTCCCATTTAAAAATGGACTCATCAGATGTGCAAGAAGAGATTCATTGACTTACAAATACCATAGACCAGTCAGCTGACATAAATCTGGAGATATGTTACCCACCAAGTTGTTTCCTCGCAACCCACTGCTCATCAGATTACAACAATTAGCACCAGACATGAAGAGACATTGAAAAACACTTCAAAAACATGGACACTTACAGATACTGAAGAACTTCATTCCAGTATATAAGTCTTGGTATCTCACCACTAAGTTTATTCTGTGCCAGGTCCCTGCAATTTGTCACAGCCAATCGAAATTTCGCATTTATGATCATCTAAATAGCTAAAACATGTAAAAGCATCAGAGGGAACATACAGAATTTTCATGTTTGGAATCTGAGAAAGCGTTGAAGGAATCGGTCCTATCAATTGATTATTCTTCAAGATCCTGGACAAAAGTAAAAAATTTATATTCCACATTGTGAGTATATTCACCAAGTCAAAAAACACTTAGTAGTAGACTGACTAGAAACTTACAGTTGCTCAAGTTGCTTCAACTTCGAAATCGAAAACGGTATGTCACCACTTAATTCATTGAAAGACAAGTCCCTGAATAAACAACATACACTTCATCCACTGAACTTCTAAGAAACAAAATTAATGGTAGTAACACTTATCACTGTTCTTACAAGTTTTGTAAAGAAGAACATTCACCAATCTCATCAGGGATTTGCCCAGATAATCGATTACCTCGAAGATCACTACATTAGAAAACCAGAAGAAAATAAGTCACACACACACACACAAAAAAAGGTAGATACTTTATCACAAGCTACAGTGAATGTTGAAAGTAGTTACATGGATAAGAGACTCTTGAGGTCTCCAATAGCAGGTGAGATTTCTCCATCAAGATTCAAATCTGACAAATTACTACACAACATAGAAACACACAAAACAAATTACAACTTTTTCCACAACACCACCAAAAATCAAAATCCCTGTTATAAACTTAAAAAAAAAAAATGTTATGAAACTTACAGAGCAACAACATTGAAGGTGACATTTTCACAAGTCACACCTCTCCAATAACAATAGTCTGAAGAAGATGAGCCTGTCCAGGCATAAAGAACATTGTTCACATCTTTGAATGACTTCTTAATCTCCAGCAACGTTGCTCCTTTATTTGATTTTTAGGATATTTTATTAACACACGCATATAAACAAAAAACAAAAACAAATATTTGTCAGTTCTTGAGAAAACAAAATAAAAAGTCCTTTAAAAAAAAAATTCAACTTCCAAGAAAATCATAAACTCAAACCAAACCCTAATTTATTCTAAGCTTCTTTAAATTCTTCTATAGAATACCCACAAAGTCAAAAAATCATTACAAAAAGCAAAAATAAAAAATAACAAGTACCCAGATCTCATTTCCACCACAAAACCCCTTAAAAAAACTTCAAAATCAAATTTTTTTAGTTTCTTTCACTTAAAAAATACATTTTCTTGCTCAAGCCAAAGAAGAAATCTTCAAGCTTTATAAATAGTGAACTTAAAAGAAACATGCATTAGTAATTTAGTATAATAACTTACCATCTTCTGAATTTACAGTAGTCCCAAAGCTCAAACAAATGATAAAACCAAGAAAGACTAAATCACCAAACAGAACCATTTCTTAAGTTTTAATAATTACTAAAAGCTTAAGTCTCCATGAAGAAGAAGAAGAAGAAACAGAGGATAGAGAAGAGAACCGACATTAGATTTTTCTTTTTATGATTTCAGAAAGAGACTCTAACCCAAAAATTTGTTGTTGTTTTTTTTCTATTTAGATATATATAAATTTTTGTTTATTTTTTACCGAGAAATTAAAAAAAAAGTCTTGATTTTTTATTGTACATCACATCCATTTCTCTGGCGCAAAATTTACAGTGGTTTCATTGAGTGCTCAGACGACAGAAACACAGACTGAGATAGAGATGGAGAGAGAGAAAGATAAGGAGAGTCTTTAAATGTGGTTTAAAGAGAGGAAATTGTACAAATGTAGGGACTGTTGTAAGAAGAGAGACGAAGGAAGAAGAATTATTTGAGGGAAGGAGGAGGATAAAGTTAAAAACCTCATCATCTTTTATCTCTCTGCTGCCAGAGTTCTGAAGCTTTGCAGAAGAGAGAGTGAGTGAGTGAGTGAGAGACGTCCTTTGTGTTTTTGTATATTTTGTTATGAGGGTAAAAAGGTCATAAATGTTGAAGGAACATGTTCATGGCAGTGGTGAGTAAAAAGGAGGTCGCTTTCGTTGCCAATACTTACGAGTCTTTGTCTCTCTCTGGCTGTTTTTACAGATGACCCATATCAATAAATCATATCATGGGTAGTTTTGTAATTTCATTTTTTTTGTGATTTAATGTCACTTTGCTTACATTTTACCGTGTTCTTCTTACATAGTGAATGTGTGTAATTCGATTGCTACAGTTATTAATCAGAGTTCACCAAAAATTTTGTGTGTTTTTTTTTTTTTTTTTACCAAAAAAATTTGTTGAAGTTTCACTTATATACTTATATGATCATTATTTTAGTTACATAGTGAATGTGTTGTTGGACCGGTTATTTACTAAAAGCTAACCGGGCTTAGGCTTAGTAAATCAATGTGTGAAAAGAAATGAAGAGAAAGGTTTGGTTGGGCTCAAATTAGAGGTCTGGTGGATCTCGGGTCGGGTTGAATAAGAGCCAAAATTGATCTCAGCTTTGTCATCTCGGTGATGAGATCCATCGTTTTACGATTCCTTGATACTTTGGATTTGTTGAGAAGATTATTGCCTCATCATCACTCATCTCTTTTGCATTTGTATTTGACGTAGTTGATTGATTTCAAACTCAAACATATCCTAGACCTATATATAATCAAACGATTGAGGTCATTTTCTACAAAAATGAAAAAGAAAAAAAAAATTGTTCACATACAATAGAAACTTCGGCAAGATCTAACAGTTGCATTGATTAGTCACTTTATGTCTTATATCAATTATCACTTTATCAGATAAAGACGAGTTCATCTTAGCAATTAAATTTTTTGACAAAGATCTAAACAGTTGCATTGATTAGTCACTTCATGTCTTATATCAACTATCACCTTATCAGAATAATAGGAGTCGATTTTAGTTGGTGATTTTTATTTATGAAGATATAACTGTCCCATTGACTTGTTACTTCATAACTTATATCAATAATCACCTTATCCAAAAAAAGACAAGTCCATTTTAGTTGTTAAATTTCGTTTTACCAAAATCTAACGGTTACATTGATTAGTTATTTTATATCTTATTATGTTAGCATTCCATTGAAAATAATTAAGTACAATATTTGAAGTTAAAACGTTGGATTGGATAATTTTTTTTTCTTTTTCTTGTCACTAAAAAATTTCTTATTACCTTAGATCACCTCCTAATATGCAATTACTATAAAGAAATATAAAACATGTAATAAAATTCAAAAAATGACATTAATGTATATATTTTCTCAAAATAAACTGTTATATTGATTAGTTATTTTATTTTTTATTTTAACATTCCATTGAAAAAAATTAAGCACAGTTTAAAACGTTGAATTAGAGATTTTTTTTGTTTTTTCTTGTCATTAAAAAATTTCTTATCACCTTAGATCATCTCGTAATATGCAACTACTATAAAGAAATTATAAAACATGCAATAAAATTAAAAAAATGAAAATAATTTATATATTTTTTTTTTAAAATATAACTACTATATTGATTAGTTATTTTATATATTATTATTTTAGCATTCCATTGAAAAGAATTAAACACAGTTAAAATGTTGGATTGGAAATTTTTTGTTTTCTCTTGTCATTAAAAAATTTCTTATCACCTTAGATCATCTTGTAATATGCAACTACTATAAAAAAAATTATAAAACATGCAATAAAATTTAAAAAATGGCAAAAATGTATATATTTTAATAACTTAAAAAGACTTTATATAGTGCATCAGTGCATAGCCATTAGTAATTTAGTCCATGAGTGATAAGATGACTCTGGTATTATCCCGAATGACATCACTTCACGCCACGGCTACGAGCCTCCCACTTCGCCACTATTCGAACCGCACAAAGCTAACATGCGCTGCTACATTCTCACCTCCGCCATGGAAACAGAGCCGCCGAGTTATCTCCATCCCTTCTTCTCTCCCCCCTCCTCCTCATCCCTAACGGTACACAAATCTCTCTTCAATTTCACAATTCAATCCTCAATTTCACTAATTCGACACTCAATACTAATTGCACACTCAATTTCACGAAATTCGATTAAATTTCACTAACTCTAGTTTCGTTCTGATCTCGAATTTGTATGTTGATGATCAGATGCCATAGCTGGTAGCTTAATCGATAAGTACGTCAAGAGGTAAGTAAATTTGAAAAAAAAAATTGAATTGTCTACAAAATCGTCTCCGATGATTAGATTCTTGAAATGTAATTACAAATTTTAGTCTATTGTTTTGTGATATTATCTATTAACTTAAAACCAGTTTTTGAATAGGAAGAAACTTGATCCACTTGAAGCATATGTACCACCAGTGATACTAGCTCAGTTACAAATCAAGGATCTTGGTAACTTTTCTTTGTTTTAGTTACACATTTGTTCTTAAAACACTTTTTTTGGTACAATGCTAACATTATGTTTATTAATGATGTTGGAGAGGAGTTTTTGAATGTGGAGAAACCTGAATTCGAGGCGTGTAGACGACAATTACGGTCTGGTCCTGCTAGCTCTCTACGTGTTAACATTCGAGCTGTAAGTGTAAAGCTCACTTGTTCAAGTTAACATCTTCTTCTTTTTTTTGCTTCGGTTCGATAATAATATGTATAGTTCAAACTCTCTCAGGTTGCTCAATATGCTTCAGATGATGGTTTTTCAAAAACTGCGACTGATGATGTTGATCGATGTTTAAGGTACCGATATTTCTCGGTTTTTGTTTTAAATTTACAGACCGAATGATGATGACCTTGTGTGTGTGATTTATGTGGGGGTAAATAGAGCATTGGAAGAATTGGATTCGTTGTTTCTACGTGCGTCGAGGAAAGATTCAAATGCAACTGTTAAATTGATGAAGTCACAGCTTGGAACAGCGTTAACCGCTCTGGACAGGTAATATTGTATATACAAGCATACACAGCGCATGCATACTGGTAAAACATTTGCTAACCGGACAGCAATTGCAGCCTTCCTACAAACAGTTCCTTCTCAAGTGCTTGATAAGGAAGAAGCTAGGGTGGAAGTCTACAGAGTCAGCATCCACAAAGATTCCGATGTTTCAGACTCCTCTGAGATAAGCAGCGCCAGTCATACTGGTGAGTGAGGTCACGGGAGCTGTCACTATCCAAAACAATTTGTTGTTGATGTTACAACATTAGTATCCAACTCTTCTGATTCTGTGTATGATCCTGTATTGTTAACCTCAATTGGTGAAGGAAATATAATATCTGCACATATTTAAAACCCGGACAACGTGCTGCTAATGTAAGTGTCTCCGATACAAGCAGACCAGTAGGCGACATGACATGATCCACATGCACTTAGTTACTGGTGCAGCAATACACAAAAGGTTTTACCAATAAATCAGAACCGATTTTAGCGTAAAAAAGCATACTTGATGAAAGAGATCTTGAACAGTTAAGAATGCAAGAAGAGGCATATGATACAAGACCAACAAAATCACATCCAAATATGATTACACAACAAAGTAACCAATAGTAGGAAATATAAGGTTAGGTAAAGATTCATCACAGCTACAAAACCGTTCGGATATTTTGGGACATGGACACTGAATTACTGTGACTGTTACTTAGTTTTTACCACTTGTGACTGACTCTCTTTACCTCTAGTTGTTGTTATTATAGATTTTGATATCCTGCCATTGAGTAACATTGAGTAAAATCTTACAAAGATTTGTTTATATCAGTAATTTAGTATCATGTTGAACTCTAATACTGAATTTGTATTGTGTCTATTATTATAGGAAATATAGAATGTTAAGAACTACCTAACATCTCCAACTTTTTTGATAATGAAATGTAAAACTTCCCTGTGTGATTTCTGCACTAAATATCAAATAAAAAAGTAGGCATGTGATCGAGAATGAAGTCTGAAATAACATTTATTCTAAGTATTGTCATTACTTGATGATGATCACGATCTTTACTTCAAAATATGCGAAGAGATTCCAATGCTTGTACAAGATGTACCGTCCGAAGTTGTCACCAAGAAGTCTGTTTTGTTCCTTTGCTTTTCAACGTTATAGATACTAGCATTTCTGCAGTGCACTGTACTTGTTGATCCATTTGAGCTTAAAAATCAGAATGGTACAAACAAACCAAACTTGAATGAGTATTGGGTGTTCGACAAAGTGGACATTCTTGCTTCTCATTGCACCATTCCATAATGCAGCTCCTGCACATGAAAAATGACTCTCAAAACATGGGCGCAATGTGCCGGTGTCAATTTTGGATCTTAGGTTCGGCAGTTCAAGTAAATGTTTATTGCCGATACAAAAGTTCATCTTATCAAAGCAGTTTCAACCAATGGACATCAAGAGATATTGATATCCTTCGGACTAGATATGCAATTAAGGAAGAGGAAGGTTTGTTACCAACAAAACACATGACCACAAGGAGTCGCTGTCGGGTGCTGACGATTGCTTAAGCAGAGAGTGCATTTCCCTACTGCCTGCAACCAGAGTACATAACATCACAAATTTTAACAAGTGATTTCATCAATATGAGAGAAAAATAGGTTAATATATATAGTATAGTCCCAAAATAGGATAATAACTTAAATTATAACCTCGTCTCAGTAGGAACCATATGTAGAACCAGTCAAGTGGCCATCTACTCTATCAGATATCATGAGACTAAAACCACTATTTTGTTTTACTAATTACATTCAGAAAAAATAAATAACCTTCACAAAGGGCATTATTTTGTTAAGAGTTCTGTGTCTCTCTTCCAAGTATTTACTTTTTCAAACAATGATCAGTATTCAAGATATTAGCTATTTCACAGTAACAGAAGTTTCTAAGTTGTTTATAAATATATTGTACCTCCAAAGTTGAAGATGAATCGGAGGTAGACCAGTTTCCTTTTTCAGCTTCTGAAGTTATCAACTTTCCATCTTCGCTTAAAACAGGTAACCCTCTCCCTGCAAGAACAATACCAAAACTATACTATGGTAAAAGTGAAATAGGTGATGGATAAGAAGCTAACTATTTCAGCCTTTGTTACCATCTTCCTTTCTAGAAAACTTTTACTGTGATGCCCACTTAAACAATGATTTATTGACATTTTAATACTGACAATCTAACGTATAATCCTTCACGAATATCCTTAATGTTGGGAGGTACCCTAAAAAATCTAGTAATGTCTAGAGCATTAACGTTCAAAATCGAGGATATAAAAGCCAGACCTCCTGAAGTTTGATAAGATCCTATAGACGCCTGCTGAACTGAGCTTGTGATAGATGACAAATTACTCCGACGCAAGCCCTCAGCAGCAAGGATGCACAATTGGATTAGAAGGAAAACCCCAAGAATTTGGTATCTGCACAGCAAGACTTAAGGGAGTTCAGTTAACTCTGTGATAGTAAAAGTCAAGAGTTGAAAGCGGAAGAAGGCAGAAAAATCATTACCTAGGTCTCTGATTCAGTTGCTTTCCTATGAAAACATAACGAACACCGGATGCACGTTTTGATATATGATAATACAGACCTGAAAAAAACAAATGAAGATTACTAGTACAGAACATTAAAATAAAAGTCTGCACAGGCTCAAATTGAGCATGTGTTATATATCACCTTCGAAGTAGAAGAGCATCAAATTGGCACGGAGAACCAGTTGCAAGACTTCACGGGCAACAGGGAGAACCTACAAAGCACAACCTTGAATAAAATATTTGCTAGCGATAAAATAACTTAACCACGAGAATTAAAACCTGAGGGGTATACATTACCACAGGCCATCTCTGAATTGATCGATGCCACAATCTCTTAATTCTATCTTTTAACCTAGATACTACAGAAGCTGAAGTTTCAATTTGAGATGAAGATGAAAGATCGATCATTCTTGCTGAGTGGAAATGACTCCCACTCTCTAGGGGACTATCACCAAAAAACTCATCAGACTCATCAAAGGTGACCGCTTGCGTGGCAGCTCGAGTGCTGCAAACAATTATATTAATTTTAGAGATACTTCACTTGCAAGAGTCAAATCTTTCATCGTAAACAACAATAAGAAAGGAGACAAAACCTAATTCTCTCTGCAATATATGGAACTGCAGTCTGGTACAATATGAACAAAGCACGTCTAGCTGGTGTAGGAGAGAGTCCATAAGGTCCTGCAACCTAAATTACATCATTCTTCATCAGCAAAAAAAAAAAACAATCTTTCCAACAAAAACTTCAAAGGGAGCATTCGTGATACAGAAAAAAGCAGCACAATCTATCTATTGATAAAGAAGATCTTCATCTAATACCAAACTTAAATGGCTTGTTCTCCTAGGAAGAAAAACCAACTAGAATATCAAGAACATAGCCTCATACGGCAAAATGGGTTTTTCCATACTGAAACCTATTTAATTTGTTCTTCATCAGAAACGACCAATCTTCCAAAGTAGAACTTGAAAGGGAGCATTGTAGATACCGAACAAAACAGCACAATCGATCTATTGACAGGAAAATCTTCGACTAATACGGGACTTAAATGGTTTGTTCTCCTAGAGATATAAAAATAACTAGAATATCGAGAGCATAGCTTCATAAAAAAAAAGGGGTTTGTCCATGAGGTCCTGAAACCTAAATGAAATTGTTCATCATCAGCAAGAAAACCAATCTTTCCTACTTAAGACTTCAAAGGGAGCATTGTAGATAAAGAACAAAAACAACACAATCTATCTACTGATAAGAAAATCTTCGTCTAATACCGAACTTTAAATAGCTTGTTCTCCTAGGGATAACAACTAGAATATCGAGAACATAGCCTCATAAAGAAAAATGGGTTTGTCCATAGGGTCCTGAAACCTAAATTAAATCGTTCTTCATCAGCAAAAAACCAATCTTTCCAACTAAAACTTCAAAGGGAACATTGTAGATACAGAACAAAACAACACAATCTATCTATTGATTAGAAAATCTTCGTCTAATACCGAACTTTCAATGGCATGTTTCTCCAAGAGATTAAAAAACAACTAAAATATCGAAAAAATAGCATCAAAAGGCAAAATAGGTTTGTGTAAGATTGAGTAAAGCAATAAAACCTGTATAATGTCACAATACTCTTCTCCTAAAGTTTGTTGTCCTGAACCTGTTGTAAGAACATAGTAAAGCATTTGCCCAAGAAGCTTCATCTGAACAAAAAAATGAAAACAAACAACACAAAAGCTCTAATCACAAATCTCATGTAAACTCTGAGTTAAGTCCAAGAAACTGTATATTACCTCCTTTTGGTAAGCTAGAGCGATTCTTGTACCTAACAATGATCAACAATTAGTGCTTAATTTTGATAAACCATTGCAATTTTGAAGATAATTAGTACCGAAAAGGTGTCGAAAGGCGTCACGGCAAGCTTCGTGGATGAAAGAAGCGTATTGATCGTCTTTCTCAGCAGCTCTCATAATCTCCGGCTGAGCTGCTAGAGGAAATTGCCTGATTCCGCCGTGAAACCCGCTCGAACCGGGTTCATCTTGACCCGGACCCGAATCGCCACTTAGCCTCATCGTGTTCTCGTGTGGTTGTTTAGTGGATCGATGAAGGCCCGAAGGATGTTTTATTCGGCTTTGATATTTTCCAAATCAAAGAAAGAAAAAATATTTGCCACATTTATTAATAATTTTATTTAAATGTGGGCAATTCTCATAAACAAAATGAGTTTATTTTTAAAAAATAATATTTAATAATATATATTTTTATAAAAACTACAAAATTAAAATTAAATTTTTAACTTTCAAAATTAAACTCTAAATCCTTATCACTAATTCCTATCTTGTAAAAACTATACCCTAAATGTAAAATAGTTAATGCAAACCCAAAAATTTAATTTGTACACTATTGAAAATTAATTTTTGTGTTTATTGTTTTTATAGAAAACAAAACTTTTAATGGTATTTTTAAAAATTTATTCTGATAATAGTTTTTTTGGAAAAAAACAAATTGAAAATATGGTATCTCGAGGAATTTTTCTTTAAATTTTCTTAATTAAATATATACGAAAAATATATCTAATAAATTATAACTAAATTAATAACCTGACTTACGCTCGGTGAAATATTTATTAAATTGTTATTTGTTATTGTATGAAATAGTTAAATTTATAACTTTTTAGTTCTTTAAGTATAATGTATATGAATTAGACCGTGTTCGAACTTAGGTTTTAACCGCAGTTTTAACAATAGATACATGGGGTGCTTTCAAAACTAACCACCAAAATAAAGTCAATTGCAAATATAACCACTTATTTTTCTTTGTGCATAATTTGCCACTTTATCCCAATTAACTCCTCATGTCTTCATTGTATTCACAAAAATGCCATTATTTCTGATTTATTTGAATTTCTTGTGAAAATGCTTATTACACTCATATCCTCATTTTCTTCACTTATTTACGGTTATGCCATCGCCATCAATTTTTCAACAACCTTGAACAACCAAAATTTAAGCTCTTAATGCTTCAACAACCCGAAATTGTGAGCTTAAATAACACCCAATGCTATGAGAACTTCAATTTCTTTCATCTCCTCTCCATTTTACTCCAATAACATTTGCAAGTGCATTCATCTTGTTATATGTCGTGATTCTTGGATAGTGATTAAATTGGTGTTGGGTTTCTTCCGTGGTGACTAAAGACGACGTCCTCGGTGCTTGACATTGCCAAACAACCACCGAATTCTAAAAATTTCCGGTAGATTTTATGATTTTTTCCTATTTAGTTCCGCGAAAGTAGACTTCATTTGTTAGTTTACTGCTATCTGGTCAGTTTTGCAATTAAAAACTCATCGATTTTCGAGCCGTAGACTTCATTTCGCTGTCTACGGAATTTCATTTGAAAACAAAAATTGCTACGTAGACTTCTTTATTATCTTCCCGCTGTATACTTAATTGATAAGTCTACTAAGGTGTATAGTTGCAATTGACCAAAATCTTGACTTTCTAGTTATGACTGACCTCCGAAGTCTACTCGTGAATTATCCGGGTAGACTTCCACTTTGGTCATTTTTGGAATTGACTTAATGTAAAAACATTGACCGGATTATTATTGAATTAAAATTAATGTAAAATTAATTAGTAGACTGCCGAGAGAAGTCTACTATTCATTGTTGGTCAACCCTAATAATAGCCACGGTAGACTTCTACTGATGTCAACTACACGTTGACATCACGGTGAAGTCTACTGGAAGCAAGTCAAACTTGGTCAATTGCAAAACTAATCCACACGAAGTCTACTCGTTGTAGTTGACGACACGATGAAGTCAACACGTTATCGTTGACAGTAATATGAAGTCTACTCGTTAAGTCATAAAGTCAAGTGGTGTGGTCAATTGCAAAAATAACAACAGGAGACGACAAAAGAAGTTAACTTGGGAACTTCATTTTGAAGTCAACATACCATTTTGAATTTAATTGCAAAACTGACCAAAAAATAACAAAGACGACCAACACAAGAAGTCAACATCATGGTAGACTTCTCTCGGCAGTCGGCTTTGATAAATGTTATTGCAAAACTAGACCACCACAAATTAGACTTCACGTTGTTGTCTACTCGTATTGGCTGAAAGAAGTCTACCCATTAGACATCAGAAAGAAGTCTTAAAAGTTTAAAAACTAGTTTTATGTAAATTTATGAAACAATTTTCAGATTTTCTTGGTCTATCCTTTGATATATGTTGTCTACTTGCCTCTGTATGTTTTTGACATGATTATGTATTACACATATGGAGAAATAAGGTTTTTAGATTTTGAAGGCAGTTAGGCCATTGATGTAGACTTATTTTTGAAGTCAACAAATTAGATTTCTAGGTGAAGTCGGTATTATATAGATAAGCTTTTACTGAAAATATATAAAGTATAAACTCTGATTTTTTTGTGTATGGCCTTCGCATATGTAATGTACTTGCATCTGTATATTTTTTCATGATATATATTATACTTTTGGATCAGTCAAGTTTTTGGTTTTCTTTGGCAGTTAGGTCATTGGTTTTAGACTTAACTAAATGGTGGTACTAAGGAATGATGTGGTTGGTTCAAATTGAGGAATGATGTGGGTAAGTGTTGTTGTGACTTTATATTTGCTCATGATTCTTCTAACTTTGCATTTCGCAAGCAAAAGAATGAAAATTCAATTATAACCGCAGTCTCGTACGATTTGATTTCGCTTATGTCCAAACGATATCCCAAAACATTTCAGACACAGTGTTAAAAAAGATACCACAAAACTCAACAAAGATAATAATGTCATTGGATTATACAGACACCAGAATATTTTCTTCTAGAATTTACAAGAACCAGGAAAAATCTCGAATTTTATTTTGTTTTAAATTAAAAATGGCAACATCTATGGATTTTTACAGTAGCCAAACGTTTTAGCCTACGATAAGGCGGCGTATAAGCTGCACGGTGATTTTGCCCGGCTTAATTTCCCTAACCTCCGTCATAACGGATCTAACATCGGTGAGTATCAACCTCTTCAGTCCTGCGCATAAAGCCGAGGAGACTTTGCTGAGTGCTCCATCCATTGACTACTAGATTCATTGGTAAACACTCCATTTGATGGTTCTACAATACGAGCCAGCAAGTCTGTTATTCACAAACATCAATGGATACTAGATTCATTGGTAAACACTCAAATCAAAACTATTTGAACTAATTGGTGAAGTCACTCGAATGGAGAAGACAAAGATAAACAGTAAATCTTTATAAAACAATCCTTTTAAGTGTTGGTAGAGAACCTTTATGCTGCGATTTTGCGTTCCTTGACCTCACGAACTCATAAATCCACAAAATAAATATTTGTTTCTTTACCAGCTCAACAAATTTGCTAATAAAAACCCCCAAATTGAATGAAGAAGAAAATGAAAAAAGCAGATAGATTTAAGAAAGAAGCATAATAAGCTAATTGATGAAGCAACGAGTGAAATGAGCGAGAGAGAGATAAAAGTGCCTCACACGGAGAAAGAAGCTTTTAATGTTTCTATCTCCAAGACGACAGATTTATATATATGTGACGGAGGGAGTTAAATCTAATTCGTGTTCAGATCTGACGGAGGGAGTTAAATCGGAGGATTACTCTTGCGCCGGATCTTCGCCGCCGTCAACGGAGAGCTACGGATCTGGTTTTACTTGATGGCTCCAAAGACGGAGTGGACGGCACGGCGAGGTGGGTCTGTACAGTTCAAGCCATGTTTGATAAGCTTCAAGGTTCGAAAACTGAAACCAAAACAGAGGCATAGATCCAGACTTAAGCTCACGACGTTACCTCTCCGGTGAAGACGACTCACGCGGCAGCACGGGCTTGGCACGACGGTGGCTTCCGGTGGTTCGAGTGGTGATGCGGTGGTTCAAAGAAAAGGATCGAGTTAGAATTGAGTAACAACGACAAACAAGGCATACAGACTAGAGGGTGCGAGTCTTACCGTTCGACTTGACGGCTTCGGGAGAGGTGAAGCAAGAGCTTTACTGTTGAGAGAGTTCAGATCTATTTTTTTTGTTTGGTTGACGGAGAAAATGAAATAGATCTAGGGTTTTTTGGTTTTTATATGTGTATATTTTAAACCGAGAAAACCGATCGGTTTAGATAAATTGTCGGTTAAATCAAGAGAATATCATACTAATGGTTGATGGCAAAATAAAGTCAACCACCAATAGTTTACAGAGAAGTCTACTTAATCAAACCCTAAATCAAATAATTTTACTCTAATCAACATTCCTAAATTGATTCGTTCATATGTAAATTTATTTTATTTCAATGCAGGAAGTCTATATGGTTATTATTTGATCAATAGTTTTATCAAATTATTTTTTATAATTTTTTTAATTAAAATTTAAACTTTAATTAATGAGTAGACTTAAATTTGTAATCAATCAGAACGACATATATGGCAGACTTCTCTAAATCAATAATTTATCCTAATCATCATGTACTTGTTTAAATTGACTTGTTTATATGTAAATATATTTTTTTCCAATGCAGGAAGTCTATGTGGTTATTATTTGATCAATAGTTTTATCAAATTATTTTTTATAATTTTTCTAATTAAAATTTAAACTTTAATTAAGGAGTAGACTTAAAAATGTAATCAACCAGATCGACATATACTGCTGACTTCTCTTCTATCGGGGTATATATGTCATTTTGGCTTCTGTTTTTTGTTTGGTCTTAGGGGAGTCAACTGTAATTTCACTACCCTTAGTGGTTATGTTTCTCAAGAAAGGAATATAGGGTCTAGTTTTGCATTCAAGACCACCAAATGGTCTAAAAAAAGCAATTGCCCCTAGATACATTATAGAGATCTTTTTTCTTTTTTAATGCTGAATAGTTCATTTGATATCATATCAAAAAATACAATCGAGAGTACTATGTTCCTTACAAACCAGCAGGAGCTAGAAACAGAGCAATAAAAGTAAACATATGAAGTGTAAAAACTAATAGAGAAAAGAACCGCCAATGAAAACAAGTCTTATGGCGCAGAAGATTCCGATAATAAGAGATGTCGGAGCCAAGAGGGGCTACTTCTTGAGATGTATGATGGGTATCTATGCTCTCTGGTAACACTAGTTGCAATGGCTATAGCCGGTAGATTTCTTGAGTTGTCTGTATGTTCCAGAGACCATTCCTCAAAACCATGGAGTGAATGTAAATTTCTGAAGATCAGAGGGGCGAGAAGAGGTACTGAATGAGGATGCATAAATGCATATCGAACCGCAGATGATGAGGCCTGAAAGATAACTTTGGTAATCCGCATATCCCTTAGAGATTCCACTGCCCATAAGAAGCTTAGTAAATCATTTTCCAGAGAAGATGAGATGTGGGAATAGGACATGCGACTATGATAAAGTGTCACTCCAAGATGGTTACGTGCAATCCATGACACACCGCTGTTTTCTTGGTTATTAATCCATGATGATCCAATGTTGCATTTAAGCGTACCAAAAGGGGGGGGGGCTTAGCCCATTTCTTCATTGGTTCGTTGGGCATAGAGGCATAAGCTGGTTCGCCAGGTACGTGGTGATGTAGTTCAGACCAAATCCTAAAATCTTCAATAGCTTTTGACACCACCGCTGAGGGTTCCTCTCGACGCTGTTCAAAGCAAAGGTAGTTGCGCGACTTCCAAATTTGCCAAAGAAGCCAAGGGAAGGCTTTACAAACGCTATGTTGTTCCTTAGCTCTCCACGTTGTAGAGATGAGGTGGTGGAGATTGAGAAAAACAGAGGATGGCGAGAAGCCTGCATGCGGCATAGGAACGAGGAGCGTTGCCACACCTCGCGAGCAAACCTACATGTAAAGAGAAGATGACATATAGTTTCTTGTGCAGCACCACACAAAGGACAAGTGGCATCAACTAGGATGCATCTAGAGCGCAATCTTTCCTTTACTACTAAGGCACCAGATAATGCTCTCCAAAGGAAATGCCTCAACTTGGGAGTAGTTTTTGTTTTCCACAGTCTAGACCAAATCGTCTTCTCAATAGGCGGCTAAGTACGAGAAACAAGGGATTGAAGGGTCTGGATAGTCTCAAGCAATTGGTAGCCACTCTTAGACAAGTATGACCCATTCTTAGTAAATCCCCAAATTCGAGAATCTGCAGCCAAAGGGTTAATTTTGTTGTTGAGAATCAGGGCTGGATCTTCCCTTGTAGTCATTTGGCGTACCAGATCGATATTCCATCTTCTAGAAATAGGGTTGATTAGGTGCGAAACATTTAAGGACAGATTAACATTTGATCCTAGGCGATAATTAGGAGGCCGAGGCACCTTGTCAAGGATCCAATTATCCACCCATAGCCGAGTTGATGAGCCATCACCAACTGAGTTGATTAAGCCTTTCTTCAATAGGTCTTTGCCATGGAGAATGCTTCGCCATGCATAGGAGGGTCTAGATCCCGGCCTACTATCTAGAAAAACCTCATTAGGGAAGTATCTCTGTTTGAGGATCTGAGCTAAGAGGGAGGAAGGGTTGTCCCAAATCCTCCATGCTTGATTTCCCAACAATGATTGGTTAAACTTTTTAATCTCATGGAAACCTAATCCACCTTCATGATTTGGTTTACATAGTTTTTGCCAAGCGATCCAAGAAATCTTCCTTTTATTGTCTCCGGTACTCCACCAATACTCAATCATCGCTGAAGTGAGCTTGGAGATGACGGTTTTCGGTAGCTTGAAGCAAGACATAGCGTAAATCGGTAGAGCTAAAGCTACTGACTTGACGAGTATTTCTTTGCCACAATGTGATAGAGATTTGGCAAACCAACCCTTGAGACGCCCATGGAGCTTCTCTTTGATAAAGTCCAGCAACTTTATCTTTGATCTGCTGAAACATTTGGGTAAACCAAGATAAGACCCGTCTCCACCAATTTGGTCAATGCCTAAAGCAGCCTTTACTTTTCTCTAACCGTCACAGGGACGCGAGAACCAAAGATAATGGAAGACTTAGCTTTATTAATCATCTTACCCGAAGCATCTTCATACAATTTTAGACATTTTGTGATCTTACAAGCCTCTTCTTTGGATGCTATACACAATAGAAGGCTATCGTCTGCAAATAGGAGGTGATGAACAGATGGACCTGGGCTGGAAAGATTAATCCCATGGAGTTTGCCGGAACTTTCAGAGAAATTAAGGCAACTCACCAAAGCATTTGCACAAAGAATGAAGAGGAAGGGTGAGAGAGGATCCCCTTGACGAATACCTCTTTCCGGGCGAATGAAACCATGGGAACGACCATTTAGTAGGACCGAATAGGAAACATAGGATACACAAGACATGATCCAGTTGATCCAGACTCTATCAAACCCTAACTTGTCCAACAAAACCTCCAGGAAGCACCACTCCACGCGATCATAAGCTTTCGACATATCAGTTTTGATCGCCATGAATTCCTGAGAGACACGAGGGATAGTGCGCAATCCATGAACCATCTCGTGGGCAATGAGGATGTTATCCGATATTAATCTCCCAGAAACAAAGGCTCCTTGCATCGCCGAGATAAGACCCGGTAGGATGCGTTTTAATCTCTCGCAAAGAATCTTTGAGATGATCTTATATTGGACAGATTATAAACTGATAGGACGCATATTATGAATTCTTGTCGGCTTAGGGATCTTTGGGATAAGACTGAGTTGAGTGTGGTTCCAGCCTTCTGGCAAAAACGACGAGAGAAAGAAATTTTGAATCTCATCGCTTACAGCTTGCCCAACGATATGCCAATACTTTTGGTAAAAGAGGCATGTGAGTCCATCGTCACCTGGAGCACTACCACTCTTGATACTAAACGCTGCACGTTTAATTTCTTCCATCGTCACCGGTGCTACAAGCTCTGCATTCATAACTGGTGTAACACGACTTGAGAGGCCTTGGAAAATGGAATCTAGGTCGTGAGGGTTCGAACTCATGAAGAGATCTCGAAAATATTCCCATGCGATGTGTCCCTTAGCACCTTCAGAGAAGTGTTCATTGCCATCATCATCCTGAAGCATTAATACTATGTTCTGCATTTTCTTCCCTTTGACACCGTTGTGAAAGAACTTGGTGTTAAGATCACCAGGCCTTAACCACTCCTCCCTACACTTTTGTCGCCAGAAATCTTCCTCCTCTTTAAGAGCTGATGCCAAAGCAGATTTAATTTGATACAGATTCTTGGGATTTGGCCGAAGCTTACTAATTTCAGCTTCAAGTGATGCTTGTAGTCGCAATATTTTATCCCGAGAATTGACATCAGAGCTCTTTTTCCACTTTTCCATCTCACGTCTACACTTTGTAATCCGCTCCATGAGTGGCATACAAGTATCATCATCCACTGCCCAGCCGAGTTTAACAATTTCCTCAAACCGTTCTCTGGAGATCAGCCGCTTGTCAAAGTAGAACCTCCCATTGGAGGCATTATTTATCTCATTTGTAAAGCAGATGCGCAAGGGGCGGTGATCTGAAGCCCACATGGCTAAATACTCGGTGTTAGCTCGAGGGAAGAGATTGAACCATTTGTCGTTACCGAAACTACGGTCAAGCCGACATTGTACCCAGACATTATCTCGCCAACCACCCCAAGAGAAGGGGTTACCTGAGCTCTTTTGTTCTTTAATTTTGCAGTTCTCAACCATGTTTCTAAAACCCCAAAAAGAAGATTCACTTCGTAATGGACCCCCTTTTTCTCCTCTTGTAAGAAGCTCATTAAAGTCACCAGTTAGCAGCCAAGCTTCGTCTCTCGCTAAACCCATAACAGAAAGGCGATCCCATATTTCTTGTCTCTTAGCTCTTACAGGATCACCATAAACCAGAGTAAGGAAGAACTTCACCGAACCAAGAGCAGCTTTGAGGTTGATGATTCTCTTATCCTTACCTAAAACTTCAACAGTATAACAACTCTTCCACATTATAGAGATTTTTCGATACATTCGAGAAGTGGTATAAATGATGTCCAACTTTTTGTAATTAATGA
>CM022182.2:5692039-5718210 GCA_011420285.2 Erysimum cheiranthoides
AATTCAATAAATCAAATAAATGAACATATTCAAACTTTAAAGGATAACACAAAAATCAAATATGCATAGGTCATAAACAATCGATGAAAGAAATTGAGAGAGATAAGAGAGCCAGAGAAGGAGCAAGAAAAAGACTGATAGCAAATTAAGAGAGAGGGAAAGAGAGGAGGTGAAAGTTAATCTTTGATCTATTCGTCGAAGAAGACAATGAGACAGGAAAGGAGGCGATTTGCGTTTGAGTTTCCAGATTTTGGTTTAGGATTATTTACTTAATGTGTAAAGTAACCCTTCTCCTCTCGAATCTCGAAATATCAAACGACATATATATTATTAGACATATATACAATGAGACTTATAATATATATAAACATATCTATATTAACATTTTTGAAATACATTTTATAAAGTAGTCATTTTTTTTAATGTATTACAAGAAATGCCATTACAATTAATTATAGATATTTAAAAAGATTTAGTTAAGATTTAAAATTATGAATTTTTTCTGCATATGTTGTGATTTGAATTTTTTAAAAATGGACATATATTATTCAATCAATGAAAAAAAACAAATGTGTGTTCAACGTCCCACATCGACTAAAATTTTTAGGCAATGACACAGAATCATAATATAAATATGACCAAAATGAATTCAAATTCGTATGACACAGGAAACTTAATTACAAGCATCCAAATTTAAAAGTGTATATTTAGTTTAATTCAGTTATTTAATTGAACCGCTTAATTATAACGTAGATAATATTTTCTACTTTTTAAAAAATTTAAATTATTATTTATATTTAAATTTACAATAAGTTTAAAATATTATGAATATTTTAATTATAAATAGTTTAAAATATCACGAGATTATATTGCGGGATGGGTTTGGATCGATATTAACATAATATAAAATATCAGTCAAATGTTACAACACGGATTAAAATTTGTTTTTATTATTTTCTCAACATCACTAATATTATAATATTAAACATATTAAAACAAATTAATTTAGTTAAGATTAGTGAAAAAGGTTATTCCACGGTATACCACTGGTTTAATCCTAGTATGTATACATTTGGTTTGTTATTGGTTATTATTCGGTTATCGGTAACCAAACAGAATGGAACTGAAACCAATTTATGAGACATCTATATCCAATAGGTTATTGAAGCTAACCGAGCTCGAACTGAATCGGTTGATCGGTTAATAATTTTTTTGCCCAGGACTAGTATGGACAAATTATAAGGACATTTTTAAGAAGATGAGATTGTTTTAGACATGAAACAAAAATTGCGCATCAAATCATTTATTTGATATAATGCATTGGATGGTTGTGTTGGATGCTTATAAATATCACGTCATCCACAATTATAAGTGTCAATTAGGCGTGTCCATGCGAAAAATATATTTTGCGGACTATGATGGACGGTCCATAATGGACAACGGGCTAATAAACCTCCAAACCCGATCACTGCCCATGTCCAGATGGACAGGCCCGAACAGGCCGCGGGTCTTTTACCGATTATCTAAACTTGGGTCGATAAGGAAAAGTATAGGTAAGGACGAGGGAGAGAGGTGGGAAATGAGAGATAGAATAAAAATATAGGGTGCGAGTTGTAGTACTGATAAATGAGGAAGAGAACAGACAGACAAAATGAAAAGCGCGGAAATGGAAAAACAACTCTTTGCTCACAGACAATTATTAATTATACGAATTATAACAAATTGAATCAACTAACTCAAACGTTAAAGCGAACATAAAATAATAATAAATCATAGAATAACTTCTCTGCAAAATTGGAAAAACAATATATGGACTAAACCAGAAGAGCAAGTCCAAAGAGAATGTTATCGTCACTTCCACAAAACTCAAAAGTCTAAACGACATAGTCAAGCAAAGGATATTGTTCGTACAGTATAGGCTTTATTACAAGCATAATTTGTTTAGGTTGTATACAAACTCAAAAGTCTCAAAATAAAACACAAACTCAAAGTCTAAAAAAAAAACACAAACTCAAAGTCTCAACACAACACACAAACTTAAAACTCAAACGCAATCTTCATCACACTGTGTTTTTTCTTGAAATCATGAAAGTCTTACCAATTTCTTGAAATCCCCGAAACTAGTTCCTTGCACATATCAAAGTTTGGACATTTATTGGTAAGAGGCAACTCCTATATTTTTTGAGAACACGATTTCCTTTGCTAGAAGATGATTCTGATGCCACAGTGTTATGGGTATGCTAAGTACATCGCATGCCATTGACGCCAACTCTTTTAAACGGTTTGAGTTGTCTTTCCAATATGCCACCACATTCAAACTTCTAAATAAAACCATATCTAACACCGGCTCATCCAATTATGTGTCTAACTGTAATTTTCCATTAATACCACCACTTTTTGAGAAAAGTAAAAATAGAACCCCTGAAATATAAGCAACAAAATAATCAACAAGCACTCATAAACATTGTGGCTAGAAAAAAGAGAGATTTATCTATAAGCAACAATCATAATCCAAGTCTAGTTATTGATCATATATGTGATCATAGCGTTAATCCTATCAAAGTTTATCAATAAAGAGAGGTTTATGTAAGTTGGAATAGAGGTCGATGCCTCAGTGTATTATACATATCAATATATATAGGGATTACACAGAAAGGATCTCATAGGATCCGTATAGAACATCAGAGGATAATATCCTAACTAATACAACAGAGATATATTTGTATATATCTACTCTAACACACCCCACAGTTGCAACGGGAGGAGCACAGACGTTGAGACTAGAGCGAAAGTCAACAAAGAGCTGTGTCGGTAATCCCTTAGCGTAAATGTCAGCATACTGAAGACCAGAAGGAACATGTTGAACACGGACCTGACCAAGAGCCACTCCTTCACGCACAAAGTGAATATCAATGTCGATATGCTTAGTACATTGGTGTTTTACCGGATTTAAAGACATGTAGACAGCACTGATGTTGTCACAGAAGACAATCGTAGCTTTGGAGAGAGGACAATGCATTTCACCCAAAAGACTCCAAAGCCAAGTTGCCTCTGAACTGCATTGCTAGAGCCTTATACTCAGCTTCTGCGCTGGAGCGTGAAACAGTCGGCTGTCGTTTCGCAGACCAGAGATGAGACTGTCGCCAAGGAAAATGCCAAAGCCAGAGGTGGAGCGTCGCGTCGACGGACAACCAGCCCAGTCCGCATCAGAATAAGTCGTGAGCTAAGTGGTAAAAGACTTGGTGATATGAAGACCGTGTGAGATTGTTCCCTTAATATATCGTAAGATAAGCTTGAGGGCTGCAAGATGTGGAGCTCGAGGATCATGCATAAACAAGCATACTTGATGAACAGCATAGGTGATATCAGGCCTGGTGAAGGTGAGGTATTGCAGAGCACCAGCAAGGCTGTGGTTAAAGCGTTGGATCAGAGACGGGTTCACCGTCAGGAGAAAGCTTCGCCTTTGTGTCCACGGAGTTGAGCAGGTGTTGCAGTTGGTCATATTAGCTCTGTGAAGAATGTCTGCAACGTAGTTTTGTTGTTGAAGAAGGAGTTCCGATGAGTCACATTTGATTGATATCCCCAAGAAAATAATGAAGTTCGCCGCACATCACTCATCTCAAACTCTTTATGAAGAGAGGCGATTAATGATTGCAGGAGTTCCTTGGAGGAAGCCGTCAGCCGTCAGCCCTATATCATCAACATAGAGAAGCAAATATGCGAGTTATGTCCCTTTAGAAAAGATAAAGAGTGATGGATCGCTGGTACTCTGTTTGAAACCAATCGTTTTCGCGAATGTGGCAAAATGATGATTCTAGGTCCTGGGGGCTTGCTTAAGCCCGTATAGAGATCGTTTGAGGAGACAAACATGATCTGGCTTAGATGGATCAACAAATCCTGGTGGCTGGTGCATGTATACTGTTTTCTCGAGATCGCCATTGAGAAAAGCGTTTTTGACATCGAGTTGGTGCAGAGGCTAGTCTTTGGCAACATCGACATGAAGTACGACACGAACTGTGGCTTGGCTTCACGACAGGGCTAAATGTCTCGTCGCAGTCAACTTCCTGCTGCTAAGATTTGCCATTAGCACATAGTCTGGCCTTGTACCGTGAGAGTTTTCCGTGCGCATCGAACTTGTGCTTGAAATTCCAAAGAGATCGAACAATATTATTAGCAACGGGTCTCAGGACCAAGTCCCAAGTTCTAGCTTTAATAAGAGCGCTATATTCCTCGCTCATAGCACCATTCCAATAAGGATCATTAGCTGCCTGTACATGTGTCAAGGGAAGAGGAGACACAACAGAGGTGTGAAGACAGAACGGCTGTCGTGGTTTAATAATGCCGTTTTTTACTTCGTGTTACCATTGGATGCGTTGGCATCGGCGGAGGAGGCGGTGGAGGCAGAGGAGTAGCCTCGTGAGCTAGAATGGTAGGTGGAGAAAATGAATTGTGAGGAATTGGAGGAGGAAGAAGTAAAGGAGCTTGTGGTGGAGAAGATGATGAACGCAAAGTGGTGCTGAAAGGGAAGCTATTTTCATCGAAGGAAACATGGCGAGAGAAAATAATTTTTCGTGAAGAAAGATCCATGCAACGATATCCTCGGTGATCAGTTGGATATCCCAAGAAGACGCAAGCCGATGATCGAGGAGCTAACTTATGCTGCGATTGAGAAAATAAATTGGGGTAGCATAAACATCCAAAAACGCGTAAGTGAGCATAAGTAGCAGGTTTAGAAAATAATTTAGTAAAGGGGGTATCATTAGAGATGGACGAAGATGGAAGAATATTAAGAAACGTGAATAGCCCTATGCAGTGTTTCAACCTAAAATTCAGGTTTCATTGAAGCTTGAAACAGGATAGCGGCGTATCAAATTGTTGATAGTACGTAGCATTCTTTCTGCACGACCGTTCTGTTGGGAAGTGTTGATGAGTCCCAAAATTACCGTTTTCTATATAGGATTTAGGTTTGTATATTGAGTCAACTAACTTATATTAGATAGAATATAGGACTATATGCTTCACTTAGTGTATTTCAGGTCTAAGAAGCAAATATTGGAAAAGGAAGAGTTTTGGATCATTTTGGAGGCAAATATACATTGAAAGATGCAGAGTCCAGAAGACCCGTCAGAAGTATGGCCTCAGACGAAGACATTCCCACCGTTGGATCTTGCTAAGATTTTGACACAAGATAGCTAAGGGAGTTAGCTTTCATCTCCAAGTGGTTTGAAGAAAATCCAACGGTGCAATCAAGCGTTATGGCCGATTTACTGAAGACATGTCAACCTGCCGACCAAGCTGACGAAGCCCAAGCCCATGAAGACGGGGATCGACCGGTCCACACTTGGGATCGATCGATCCCATGAAGAATTGCGGCCCAAGGCTATTTTGCCTCATCTCCAAGACTTTCCATTTCTTTTGTTTCCTTTTGTTGCTCTCCCCTTTTCCTATATAAGGAGGGCTCGCCCATTGTATCAAACACACCACCTTTTCAGAGCAGTGGCTCTCTCTTTTGAGAGCTGTAGCTCTCCCCCAGTTTTATAAATATTTTAGTTTTCTTTTTATAGCTTTCTTTAGGTTTAGATTCTTTAATAAAGATGTTTCCTTTTGTGTTCATCTTTGTTCTTGTTTCTATGCTTAAGTAGTTTCCTTATTAGGCTAGGGTTATTTTGAAGGGATGTGATTGATTATTAGGTTGTTAGTTTGGGAATTTAATTTATAGTTCTTTTCCTATTGTTGTTCTTAATGCTTAGGGCTTGAGTAGCTAACTTGTTCTAAGATCTTAGGTGATGTTTAGTCGCTGGAATCAACACTAGGGGAGCAAGATTTCATAACTTGGCAAGCGCAAAGCTCTCGTTTGATATCTTGTGAACATATCGATCTTGTTATTAATGCTAGTTTTAATTAGGGAAGCCTAGCGTAAAGCGTTCTCTAAATATTGCTAAGTAGGTATTGGCGTGAGAATCGATGTACCTTACCATTGTGAATTGAGTTCTAGAACGTATCTTAATATTTCCTGTTAATCGATTTAATTGTTTTGTCACATCCTGGATAGTTTCCCTATGCCTAATACTTCTTTTATTATTTGCTTATTTTATTTCTCGTTAGGTTGTTAGAAACAAACTCTCATTTTATTTTGTCTTAACTTAACTTTAATCCCGTAAATTCGTAGTGTAACTTATCGGTCCCTGTGGATTCGACCCTAAAGTGCTACAACTGATTACCGTATTTGATCCGGTAGTTTGCATATTTAGGTTTATTATTTGACCTACGATCAAATTGGCGCCGTTCCGGGGACCAATAACGCTTGCCTACGAGTTTAAGATTACGGTTTAGTCTAAGATTTTTTATGTACTATTACTAATTATGGTTTTTTCTCTTTTTGCAGGTTATTATTAGGGTTTTTCTCTTTTCGCAAAAAAAAAAAAAAAAAAAAAAAAAAAAAAGAGAAGAAGTCGGCGGCGACTAGGATTTACGGACGCCGAGATGCTTTGTGGAGGCCCGAGAAGTCTTGTGGATGCAACGACTTGAATGAGAAGATGGAAATCATGTACATCGAGCTCAATGGAAAGATTGAGAGTTTGCTTCCCGTGTTAATTCTTTTAACGTACGGGTATCTGAGATTGCGTCTTGCTCTAATCCTAAAAAGTTATGCAATGCAATCACGATTCAAAGTGAGATTGAAGATGTACAAGCCTTCGAAGAAGCTCAAGATCGATCGATCCAGCACAACGATCGATCGATCCAACACAGCCAGCAATCAGTCCCGATCTGCACAACAGATCGACCGGTCCATGCTTTAGACCGATCGATCCTGTCATATGCTACAAGTTCCGAGGCTCAAATCGGAGGTCTTAGAGTCTTCTCTGACTTGTACACTATTACGGCTCATGCTGGAGCCAAGGCGAAGCTTCATACTGCGGCAACCCAACAAGTCCGGATCGACAAAGAAGAAGGACCGATCGATCCACTCTTAGATCGATCGATCTCGTGGGCGATGATGACTTACTGACCAGAGGGTCAGGACCGACCGATCCTCCATAAGATCGATCGGTCCCCACTGCGAAATCAGGAATTCCTGACCTGTTTTCGAATGACGCCGGTACGCATGTTGTTGCTAGAGCTGCTGCGGTTCCTTACAAGCCAAAGCATCCTTATCCACGCGTTTCTAAGGTTCAACCTGATGCTAAGACGTACAAACGCTTCAAAGAGGTAACCCGCAAGATGATTGATGTTCTTCCATTCTCCAAAGCTTTGGAGCAGTTACCAATCTTCCGAAAGATTTTTCGAGATGCTGATTGCTGGAAAAGAAGACCTTGAAGAGATTAGTGCGCCCTTAACGGAACGACGGGACACCCCACGTGATGTATCTCACTAAAGTGTCGAAGCTAGAAGATCCTGGGCAGTTTATTGTCCCATGTTCAATTGATGGAGAGGTCTTCAACGATTATCTCTGTGATTCCAGATCTAGCATGAACCTCATGTCTAAGGCGATTGCAGAAAGATGTTCGCATTGGAAGTTGCTTGGTTCCCACCGATTTTCATGTCGTTGAGATGACCAAAGGTTCTGTTATGCCTTTGATTTTTGGGAGACCAGTCCTTGCAACAGTGGGTGTAGTTGTCGATCTACCTAATAAGAGGATCTCCTTCTCTAACATCGATGAGGATATCTTCTACAACGCAACCCCTTCCGATGAAGCTACGCCACATGGCTCTAGTCTCACCATAGACAATGAGAAGAAGGTGGATGTCCCACTTCTAGTAGTGGATCCTTATGCTTCAGCTCGTGACCAGCTCTTCCCTCCACCAGCCCCTGCACGATATGATGACCACGGACAGCCTCCACTTGCTGGACCGACCGGTCCCCCTAACAGACCGATCGATCTACATCAGGCACCACCTGCTCGTCGTCCTACTCTTGGCGAACACGACTCTCCAGACAAGTTCTACTTCAATCGCGCTGCAATTCAATTATCAGACGAGGAGTATGCTTACAAGATCAACCCCCACATCATCCACTTGGTGGCAGAGAACTTGTTTTATGGATTGCCTTCGGAAAGTCCATTGGATCATATTGAGAATTTTGAGGAGTTGTGCAACACTTTTCGATCAAGTGAAGTCCCTGTTGACTTCATGATATGCAAGCTCTTACCTTTCTCATTGAGCAATACGGCGAGAAAGTGGTTCAAATCATTGCAATTAGGCTCTTCGTGGGGTCAATGCCGAGCAATTTTCTTTACCACTTCTACACCAAGTCCAAGACGGCATCGCTCCGGAACACGATCACCACATTTCAGCTGCTAGGAATAGCAATCATTGTCCGGAATACGATAGAGCGCATCATGTCATGCTAGTGGACGACCTTGGTAATGAGAATGATGTCAAAGAAGTCCTGGATGGAGACATTCATTCTTCTAAGAAGCGATCCAAGAGGGTCAAGAAGAGAGACAAGGCAAAGATTGAGAGCGTGATGGACGATTCTCATATCGCTTTGGTAACACAAAGATGTGCTGGAGAGACCATTGAGTATAAGGTAAAGTGCAAAGGAAGGTCAAAGCTTTTCTCTAAAGTTAAAGTCATCCTCACTCCGGAGTTTAGAGAGAAATGCCAAGAAGCAATGGATGGTATGCTGAGCACGGTTCTGACTTTGAGTAAGACTGGAATAGGTTCTAAATGCAGAAGATGCGAAAATTTGGCATTCCAGTTAGTCAAGACCGATCGGTCCAGCTGACACGACCGATCGGTCTGACATGAATCTGCATCGAGGAACAGAAGCCTCGAGATCGACCGATCTACACCAGAGATCGATCGATCCCAACCCAGGACAATTGCTCCTAGACGACGCAGCAGACAGGAATCAGCTACCGGAGAGCGAGAGTGGACACGCAAGGATCAAGATGACACCGTTGCGCTACAAGCCTACAAGTTCGAGCTTACTCGGTTTATACAAACTGATATCTTGGTCGCGATGGACATTCTCAATGATGTTCAGGAGTTCATTTCGGTGCACAACAACGCGTTTCGGTCTCGAAAAAGGTGATCCTAATTGGTAGCCTTGTGACTCCCATCATCACCCATTGTCACTTCACCATCGTGCATCCCCCACCGGAGCATAAGGCGCGATTCATTGATCGGGTGCACTTGTACGCTAGCAAGATCCATCTCCGCCATTCACTAGTCTACCGTTTCTAGGGTCATAATAGGCTTTACCGGTACATCCGACTCCCTCGTACTAATTTGACTTCTCTCGCGACCCACGAGAACATTGCTTTTGATCCGCCTGCTGGGGCGCTTTGCGAGAGACCGATTCTACCTACGACTAGTGGCATCCGGAGAGTAGCACGTATCGGCTATCATGATGAGGTTGGCCCTTCTCAACCTTCTGCTCCCGCGCCACCACCGTTTCAGCACTACTCCTCTCAGTTGCGTCCATTTCACTTCGATATGAGCGAGTACGTCGCCATAGAGCCACCGAAGGAGCCGAACTCGAAGTTTGAGCGATAGGTCTATAATACGACAAAACAGAAGAACTCCTTGCTGACTCGGATTGCGTCATGGCTCTGCTGCGTTACACCACCACCCACACCTCCACGCGCGCCCACTCCACCACCCGCACCGGTACACGAGACAGACCCGACGGACGATGCATCAGCTGAAGTGTCTCATGTATGAGCTGAGGATGATGAGGAGTTCTCTCCAAACCCTTCTCCTCGCTCTCATACTTGGCTTTCCACACATCGCCACACGAGCTCGGAGTCTAGCTTTCCGCAGGACTTCCGCATTCGCACCAGGCGAGAGCTTGCTTCGAAGCGGATTTTCATTCTGCCACACTTGATGCCTGCAACCAGAGTCTGAGAGTCAAGCTAACGACTTTAAAAAAGCGCTTATGGGAGGCAACCCATAGAGTTTGTACATACTTCCCTTCCTTTATTATTTTTCTTTATTTGTTTTTATTTTTAGGATTTTATTACGGTGAAATCACGTCCGGTGTTAAGTGTTTTCAGGAACAGGTACTAAACGCAGAAGATGCGAAACTTTTTGTTCCAGACACTGGAGATCGATCGATCCTGTCGACAGATCGATCGATCCCCTGGCGATTGACAAAGTCCACAACCATCAATGATCTAGACCAATCGATCTGAGACGTCAGACCGATCGATCCCCTGCCCTGAGCTGTACAGGGACTCATGTCACATTGTCCAGATACACCAACCGTTTGATCACTGGTTTTTCTTTCCTTTTATTTTCGCTTTTGATTTTCTTATATGTATATTATAATTATCTTTTGTTGTCGGTTTCAATTCTTCCTTTGGTTTTATCTTACACACCGGGACGGTGTGAAGTAAGTCTGGGGGAGGAATGTGACCATTTGCACTAACATTTTTATTTTTATTTGAGTCGTTTTATTGAGTCAAAATGGTTGGAACTTGGAACTTCATTTGTGAATCGTGTGTTCGTACTAATATCTTCTGCTATCCGTCATGACTATCTTTTTGAAGAGCTGAAGATTGGAATGCCATAGCCGAACAACTCACCAGAAGTCCCTATCTCTTGGAAATCCGATTGACCCAGCGTTGACTCCACCCATGACAAGACGCTAATTTGGACTTAATCTTCTCAACTTGGGGCTTGGTATACATCGAACGCGACCTCTGACTCAAGCTTTCCGAGATGCGCATAACTTCTAAAAAAGTATGGTTCCCCTATCTCTTCTCCTGAATAAGAAAAAGAAAAAAAAAAGAAAAAGAAAAGAAAAGGGATGTGGTAAACAAAGAAGTGGGCCGAGGGATGTGTGGTTACCCCCTTGCATACTTCGGACTCATGAAAACCAACCCCGGGCTAAAGAAAAAGAGATCGATAGAAAAAATAAAATGATACCCTAGAAAAGTAGGGAGAAATCGATCTCATGAAGAAAAAGGGAAAAGGAGGAAAGGAACCATAAGAAGAATGTCTTGGAAGCTAGAAGAAGGTAAGCGTCTACGCGATCTTTGATCGATACTCCCTCGTTGAGACCGCACGCTTGTAAAGAATGAATGTAGGGAGTCAACAACGGAGACATTGGAGCTTCCTTGAGATCCCGAGACACTAGTACGGAGAGTTGCTAAGTTCATGGTTAGTACATGTTGTAAGCTCAATCCTTTGAGTGATGGATTTACGGAAGAAGTACGAAGATTCTCGAGAAGTTGTAAGTTCCCGTTTTCAAACCTTTCTCTTTAAGATTTGTCTTTTTGATTGTTCTTGCTTGAGGACAAGCAAAGATTCAAGTCTGGGGGAATTGATGAGTCCCAAAATTACCGTTTTCTATATAGGATTTAGGTTTGTATATTGAGTCAACTAACTTATATTAGATAGAATATAGGACTATATGCTTCACTTAGTGTATTTCAGGTCTGAGAAGCAAATATTGGAAAAGGAAGAGTTTTGGATCATTTTGGAGGCAAATATACATTGAAAGATGCAGAGTCCAGAAGACCCGTCAGAAGTATGGCCTCAGACGAAGACATTCCCACCGTTGGATCTTGCTAAGCGTTTTACACAAGATAGCTAAGGGAGTTAGCTTTCATCTTCAAGTGGTTTGAAGGAAATCCAACGGTGCAATCAAGAGTTATGGCCGATTTACTGAAGACATGTCAACCTGCCGACAAAGCTGACGAAGCCCAAGCCCATGAAAACGGGGATCGACCGGTCCACACTTGGGATCGATCGATCCCATGAAGAATTGCGGCCCAAGGCTATTTTGCCTCCTCTCCAAGACTTTCCATTTCTTTTGTTTCCTTTTGTTGCTCTCCCCTTTTCCTATATAAGGAGGGCTCGCCCATTGTATCAAACACACCTTTTCAGAGCAGTGGCTCTCTCTTTTGAGAGCTGTAGCTCTCCCCCAGTTTTATAAATATTTTAGTTTTCTTTTTATAGCTTTCTGTTAGGTTTAGATTCTTTAATAATGTTTCCTTTTGTGTTCATCTTTGTTCTTGTTTCTATGCTTAAGTAGTTTCCTTATTAGGCTAGGGTTATTTTGAAGGGATGTGATTGATTATTAGGTTGTTAGTTTGGGAATTTAATTTATAGTTCTTTTCCTATTGTTGTTCTTAATGCTTAGGGCTTGAGTAGCTAACTTGTTCTAAGATCTTAGGTGATGTTTAGTCGCTGGAATCAACACTAGGGGAGCAAGATTTCATAACTTGGCAAGCGCAAAGCTCTCGTTTGATATCTTGTGAACATATCGATCTTGTTATTAATGCTAGTTTTAATTAGGGAAGCCTAGCGTAAAGCGTTCTCTAAATATTGCTAAGTAGGTATTGGCGTGAGAATCGATGTACCTTACCATTGTGAATTGAGTTCTAGAACGTATCTTAATATTTCCTGTTAATCGATTTAATTGTTTTGTCACATCCTGGATGGTTTCCCTATGCCTAATACTTCTTTTATTATTTGCTTATTTTATTTCTCGTTAGGTTGTTAGAAACAAACTCTCATTTTATTTTGTCTTAGCTTAACTTTAATCCCGTAAATTCGTAGTGTAACTTATCGGTCCCTATGGATTCGACCCTAAAGTGCTACAACTGATTACCGTATTTGATCCGGTAGTTTGCATATTTAGGTTTATTATTTGACCTACGATCAAGTGTATGGGCATGAGAAGCAATTTTGAATTCCCTCAGCACCAAGGTGTGATAGAAATTGACGGATGTTAAATTCTCCACCGTTGTCACACTGAAATGACTTGATATAGCATCCAAATTGGTTACGAACCATAGCTGTAAAGTGAAGAAATATGCTAAAGGTTTCGCTTTTGCGTCTGAGAGGATAAGCCCACACATAGTTAGAGAATTGATTAAGAAAGATGGTATAGAATTTTATTCCTCCAAAACTCGAGACTGGTGAAGTCCAAATATTCGAGTGAACGATTTCAAAAGGTTTAGAAATAACAGAGGTAGAAGAAGAGAAAGGAAGTCAAACATGTTTTCCAATCTGGCACGCATGACACAAAGTAGTCATATCAGCCTTATTAAAATTAAAAACACCAGAAGAAGAAAGAGTTTGAAGAACAGAGATGCCAGGATGTCTCGGACGGCGATGCCAAACTGTGTTGTTGGTTGATGATGTGAGAAAAGCTTGCGGTAAGAGAATTTTTGTTGAAGGATTCACCGCATATAGTGGCCCGGAGCTATCACATCGGAGCAAAGGTGTCCTGGTTCGTAGATCCTTAATAACAAAGCCAAGAGGATCAAATTCAACAGAACATTTATTATCAATGGCAAATCGGCGAACTGAGATTAGATTTTTAATGATAGAACGACATACAAGAATATTTTTAAGATGCAGAGCACGTGAATGGAATGGAATTATACCGTTTCCAACGCGAGTAACCGGCACTGATGATCCATTACCGACTGTTACTGAAGGATAAGCGCTAGTATTAAAGGTAAAACAAAGGGTACCTGAGTCCGTAGTGATGTGGTTTGTTGATCCGGTGTCCATGAACCACGAGTTAGCGTCAGGGTCTTGAAGTGTCATGGTGTTGAAAGCGTGAGTGATCTCAGATGGTAAGTATGGTGAGGAGGCAGGTGGCGTTGTGATCAGAGTTGTCATAGATGCATGTTGGATCACGTGTGCTTCAGTGTGAGGACGCTGTTGAGGAGCCGGACCGAGAATGCTAGCAGGTGGACATGGGGATTGATGATGCGGGAAATAGTGTGATGGAGAGAAGTGGGGAGATGACGGATATGGAGCATAGCCGTAGGGGGATCCCCACTGTGGTGGTCTATATGTCCATTGTGGAGAGGCGTATGGTTGATTCCATAAGTTGTTGAAGCATCCTCGACCTCGATTGTTCTTGCCACGACCACGGTTATTGTATCCTCGTCCCTGGTTCTGATGTGGTTTTGGCTGATGTTGTTATGATTGTTGGTGTGGAGCTTCAGTGTAGAGAACGTTCGGAGATGAAGAGTTACTGGTGTTGCTAGGTTATGGTTTGTGTTGTCGAGCAAGACGATCTTCTTCCATGAAAAGCATGGATCGAGCATTGGAGAAGGTGGGAAATGACTCCTTATGTTTGATAACATTAATGATGTTATCGTATTTGTCAGATAGATCATTTAGGAGATGATAGACCATAGTCCGGTATGTAACAGAGGAATCCATGTTTTTGAGAAGATCAGACAGGGTTTTGAGATGTTTGCAGAAGTCGTGAATGCTTTGATCACCAATTGATGCAGTTCTCAGCTCGTTTTCAAACTGCATAGCTCGAGCTTCTTTGTTATCCCGGAAGAGGTTCTCGATCGAGAGTCACAGTTCACGAGCAGTACATTTGGCTGTCAAGACGGTATGGAGAAGGGATTTAGACAGAGTGACGTACATCCACATCTTGACAAGACCATCACGCTCCTTCCAAGTTTTGTTAGGAGATGGGGTTTCGGTGCCATCGATGTGTTTAAGAATCCCAAAGGGGGAGCAATGGGTTTCGAACAATTCACGCCATAGGTCGTAATTGAATTTGTTCATGTCAAGGATAACAGGGATGTAAGCCTTGATCTGAGAGATACCAAATGGTTTCTCGAAAGGATTAGCAACAGTGAAGGTTTCACCCAAATTAGTCATCAGGTTTCGCAAAGAAGGAGAATGAATAATGAGAAGAGGGGAGAAAAAGAAAAGAAGAAGAAGAAGAAGAAGAAGAAGAAGAAGAAGAAGAAGAAGAAGAAGAAGAAGAAGAAGAAGAAGAAGAAGAAGAAGAAGAAGAAGAAGAAGAAGAAGAAGAAGAAGAAGAAGAAGAAGAAGAAGAAGAAGAAGAAGAAGAAGAAGAAGAAGAAGAAGAAGAAGAAAGATGGGAGATTTAGAAAGGTCGAAGAATTTGACCTGAAGCTTCTGATACCATGTAAAGTTCTATGGGCTTCCAACTCAAAACTAATTGGCAATGAGTGGAGTGACCCATATCACTTATATATTACTTAGGATCCCTTCCAACTTTCGATGTGAGACATTATATGTCCTAATACGCCCCCTCGAGATGATGGCTCTTTAGCCATTAATCTCGGAATGTTCGGGCTTAGATCGACGGCATCAATTTTGGGCTTTGTCGATGATTGGACCAACTTTGGGTCGGATCGGGTTGGACATGTGTGGATCGGGCTCTGATACCATGTAAGTTGGAATAGAGGTCGATGCCTCAATGTATTATACATATCAGTATATATAGGGATTACACATCTCATAGGATCCGTATAGAATATCAGAGGATAATATCCTAACTAATACAACAGAGATATATTTGTATATTGATATGTGGTGTTTTTAGCATCCCTAACCCTTTGCTTCTTTGGTGTTTTGATTCTTTCGGTTGCATATTTGTGCGGTTTTGAGTCATGGACATGTTACAAGATGTTTTGACGGTTTCTGAAGACTTTGGTGCTAAAAGGAAAACAAAAAGAGACCAGTTCCAGGCAGACCGATCAGTCCAGCCAGTGGACCGATCGGTCCCCATTCCTAACGACTAAAACAAAAAATGTCTGTTTGAGAGGGACAGATCGGTCCCCATCCTGGACCGATCGGTCCACTGCCTTGACGACGAAGTCCAATTTCACCCGTTTGAGAGGGACCGATCGGTCCAGCCTTCTGGAGACTTTTTTTTTTTTTTTTTGCAATTTTAATTTTCTGTAAGGAATATAAAAACCCAAAACCTAATTAGACAGACACCTTTTTTTTATGAGTTATTCTACGCTTTTGGAGACTTTTCTGTAAGCACCTTGGAGATTAGAGATTCATGCTTCTTGACAATTTGGAGAAGATTTATAAACCTTATTTCTATTTCAATAATCGAATCATGTTTGCTTTCATAATCTCCTGTGTTGTTTCTTGCAATATGTATTAGTCATCCAATTGGGTTTTAGGGTTCTAAGTAGGAGAATTAATGGATTGATTGTTTGATTGCTTGAAAGGAATTATATTATGCTTGTTGGTTCTTCAATTCATATGGACTTAATGCTAGAATAAGACTGTACACCTTGTTCTAGATTCTAGGTTTCTCTATGCATTAAAAGTGTTCGATAGAATGCCTGAATGAATATGAATTGAGCTTTGTTTCTCCAACCAACGATAATTGTAGTTAGAGAACTTTGTGAACTTAGTGAACACGACAGTTTCAGTAATTGAGTAGTAAATATTAGAGATTAATGCTTTGAAAGAAGGTTAGTCTAATTTTGTGTTCATGTTCGAGAACGGTTTTTTGATTTTTGAATTCTTTGTTTGATCATTCTGTTGATTGTTAATTCTCTGAAATTCCCTAATGTCTAATGTCTTTAATCCATAAGTTTATATCGATTTAATTCTCTGCATTTTTATTTACCAAACTGAAACCAACCAATCATTTTGTCGTTTTAGCTAATTACAAGTCTCGATAGAGTACCATTGGTTTTTGTGGATGACCTCGAATATACTATCTAGCGGTTAAATGTATCGGGATAATTACTCGAGCAACGGTCCCATTACTAGACTGATCGGTCCGCTAGTTCAACATAAAAGGCAAAAATTTCCCGTTTGGGAAGGACCGATCGGTCTCCCGCATGGACCGATCGGTCCCGTGTGCAAGTAAAGTAAGTCTTCTAATCCCTAAACCATGGCAAAACCGAAATCACTTGAATTAAACCTGAATTAACCGGAACCAACAATACAAAATCGATTTTCTTTTCCCTTCTTCCCCACTTTCACGATTTTCTTTTGTTCTTCCCCTCTTCGTTTTTCCTTTTCTCCATTGAAACTAAACCTCAAATTTTATCTCCCACGTTCCTTAATCGATTTTGTTGATTCTTGAGCCTAACTTGTGTGGTTCTTCAAGCTCTATTCCACTCTAGTAACGCCATCTTCGATCTACAAAGGTAAATCTCCCTATCTCCAATTTTCAGTCCGACTTTTGAGAGTAAGGGTTTCTAAATTCGAGCTTTAATTTGGCTTGGGTGTTGCTAGAGGTTGTTGAAGGTTGTTCTAGAGTGTTTAATAAGCGTTCTTGTTGCTAGAATTCAAAAGAGAAACGTGCAATTCTTGGTATTTGCTTGAATACATGTGACTTGATGTGTTAAATTGAACTTGAGAACGTGATGTGTTGTTAGTCTTTGGTTTGATCTGAATTGAACCTCATTGTTGTGCTAAGTTTCTGTTCTAATCATGGATTGTTGCTGGAAATCCAAAAGAAGTTGTGTTGGAGGGTATTAGAAAGCTAAATTATGATTTGGTAATTTATCAGTATATCTTGAGCTTGACAAGACGAATGTGATTGTTTTTGTGGCTATGAGACTTTTAATTGATTCTATTGTGGTGACTGAAGCTAAATCCTAGGTAACTCTAAAGTCTCAACTTTTATCAAACGTAGATGTCGGCTCTTCTCTGTCGTTTTGTTGGTTAAGTCTTCTGGTTTCGTTTTTCTTTGTCAAAGATATACTGATAAATTGTATCTGAAACATTCTAATCTCCGGGTAAGATCTAATAGTAGACATTTTCTGTTCTAGGTTAGAGAGGTTTTGTCAGCTTTGTATGGAAGGCGTCAGTGTGCTCCCACCCGGAAAGCCAATGACAAAAGAGGTTGATGATAATGGAGTTTCACATCCTTCCACCAAAGTTGATTACCATCTTAACATTCTTTTAGCTTCGCATTTGAGTAACCCAGATCTGACACCTCAAGAGATTGCAGAGGCTTCAAGATGTACTGCTACGGCTGCTGCTATAGCTGCAAAGGCGGCTAGAGCTACTGCATATGAGAAAGCTGCTGCAGCAGCAAAGGCCATTGCTGCCGCTAAGACCGCTTTAGATTTGATTGCCTCCTTTCCGAACCAGCCACTTGTCCAAGACCCATGTCTCGGGAGTTACAACATGAAGAAGCATGTTACTGCTGACTTGTTGTACTCAAATGATGAAGAATTACCTTCCAGGTTGCAACTAGGAGACGTCAGTCAGGGCATAATTCCAAACTCTTCTTCGAGTTGTGAACATAATAAGGACCAGTGCGAGGGTCCCATAGGCTCAAGAGAGATGCCGAATACAGAGAATGTCATTTCCAAGATGATGGATTTCGATGGCCTTATTATAGCTGGTGCATAAATAGCGTTTACGAAAATCTTATGTAGGATAATGATTTTTCTTGTAGTGTTTCTTTTAATTTATGAAATTTAGTGGACAAAAAGTTTTTGTTTGGCTATTCTACTGTGAGATGATTATATTGTTTACTTTTCAATGACAGTCTTTATAATATTTAAAACTTTTGTAATTATTCTCTAAAAAATGGTTTTCAAATAATAGTATGGTGACATTAAGTTGTTAGAGTGTTATGCAATTAATATAAATGTTGCCATAAATTTTATTAGTGAATTCAAAAGTATACAATGATAAATATTTAAATTAGAGAAAATTAAAGTGAAAATTACTTATATTACAAAGACAGGTCAAATTAAAAAAGAAATGTATGGTATTCTAAGTTAGTAAATTCAGTAGTCAAAATGTGATTGATATTAAAATTAAAAACAAGTCATGTGTAGAAATTTATTAGAAAGGATCATATCAAATATACAAAGTGGAAAATACCATATTATTTAAAAGTTTTGAAAATAAATCTTCTATACATATATAGTGATAATAATTTGTATTCAACCATGTTTTTTTTTATGACACCTATCCGAACCTTATTGATTATAAAAAGAGAAATATGTATATGTTGTTGACCAAAAAAAGATATATATATATATATATATATGTATATATATATATTGCCATAATATTCAAACATCTCGAGATATTTATACCATATTATAATTTTTTAAGTTATTAAAAATCCAATTGTTAAAATGTTTCCAATAACAATAAATTTTAAAATACTTTTTCAAATCACTAATTCAATAACAATAAATTTTAGATCATTTGTTAAACGTGTATAACACAGGATCTTATCATAAACTTTAAAAAGAGAAACATCTTTATATGAAAATTAATATATATCCTAGGTCAATAGTCAACCATTTAGTTAAATTTAATGAGGACATCTCTAGGTTTTAGTACTAAACAAAGTGAGACGGTTAAACCACCAACCCAAGAAATAGAAGAACCATAAAACCCTAATCAGAGATTCTCATATCGTATCACCAACAAATGACCACACGGTCCATCAATGCAGCCACCGTCAATGACGACTTCTCCACACCTCTCTCCGCACGTGGTTCCACCAAACAAGACGCTATCTCCGTAGAGGATTACGACCGTGATCGCCACCTTCACGTCCTGTTTAACTCTTCTCAACAAACACCAATCAAATCAGAATCTCGACCAATCTATATCGATCTTGATCAATACAGTGACGAAGACGATGATCATAAAGTCCTCTTGATAACGATAATTAGAATACGTTTAGATAGAAACTTGAATCAATGTTCTTAAAACACAGATTCACTTCTCATCTGCTAGCTCCTCAAAATAAGGATTAAACCTAGCAACACAACGAGGAAGAACACACTAGAATCCAGAGAGAAGAGATAGAAATCCAGAGAGAAAAGAGAGAGATTGTTTTACAACTTGACAAAAACGATGATAATGAAAAAGTGAGCAACATGCTCCTTTAGTAACTTTGCGTGACCCATCTTCACACGTGTATAGACCTCCAGCTCATCATCTTCACACGTAACCTTATTTGCTTAGCTCACCACCAATTCCCTGTATCACCTCTGTTTCTCATCAGTCTCCATAGAAAAGGGACAATCCTCGTCTTCTCGGCGCTCCTTTGACTGTGAGATATGTGTTGAACGTAAGCCAAAGAGTGAATGTTTTCGAATCAATGGATGTTCTCATTCTTATTGCAACGATTGTGTTTCGAAATACATAGCCGCTAAGTTACAAGAGAACATCTTATCAATCCAATGTCCTGTTTCTGGTTGCACCGGGAGGCTTGAGCTAGAGCAATGCCGTCAAATCTTGCCAAGAGAAGTCTTTGATCGGTGGGGAGACGCTCTCTGTGAGGCGGTAGTGATGCGTTCGAAGAGATTCTATTGTCCGTATAAAGATTGCTCTGCTTTGCTTCTCTTGGACGAGAGTGAAGAGAAGATGGAAGAATCAGAATGTCTTCATTGCCATAGAATGGTGTGTGTGCAGTGTGGGACTAAGTGGCATCCGGAGATAACTTGCGCGGAGTTTCAGAAGCTAGCCGATAACGAAAGAGAAAGAGATGATATATTGTTGAAGAAGATGGCAAAGAGTAAGAAATGGAAAAGATGTCCTTCTTGTAAATTCTACATTGAAAGATCTGAGGGTTGCTTATACATGAAGTGCAGGTATCTTCTTAGCCTGTTTCGTCTTCTTCTATGTGTTACAAAGCTCTTATATTTTACCACTTTTGTAGGTGTGGATTGGCTTTTTGCTACAGATGTGGAACTCCATTCAAGCGCCGCAATATTCATTATTGCTATAGTTGCAAGCATTGATATTATCATTTATTATTTCTTTGTATTTATGTGTCTAAAGTTAAACTATATGGGTATGGGTTTCAACTTGGTCTTGGGACTAATTCTGTCATATGAAACAAGTTTTGTTCTTATGTCTAAACCTTCAATAATGTATATTCTCACCTTCGAAAAGCATACATATTTTAAGATTTTATGCATTTATCAACATGTCTAGGTTCTTTAATTTGGAAATAGATTGGTCGTATTCGGGTTCTTTCATCGATTTGCGATCAATCGAGCAAGAAGTAAAGCATTTGGATCCTAAATATTACTTATAATATGCTTCCTTCCAAAAATATTTTCAAGCACAAATCGATATAGGTTTGATACAACACATTCTCTTAGCACACTATGTTCTAGTATCCGATTTTCCAAGTAAATTTCCGTGGATGCAATTTTAATTCCTCTCTGAATAGCTTTTAAAACAAAAGAAGTCACCACATGACCTTCTCTGCAAGCAACAAGTTGTCATCAAGCTTCATAGAGACCCAACTTAACGGGAGAACCTGAGGCATTGATCCAATCTCCTTGTAAGAAGGGCCCAACAGTATAGTTTAAAGCTTCCTCCTTGTTTATAACCTTAAATCCAGGCCAGTTAACCCTTGAAGCTGTATCTCCACTTGGTCCTTTGTTCTTGTATTCCGCGTAGTACAGTGTGTCTATCGCGAAATCCGTCTCTTGCCATCTCAACCATCCAACCGGGTCAATCACATCCTCGATTGTAGATTCCATTATGATCGTTCGTGAGTAGTTCTTCCACGGTCGTCCGAGATAACTCTTGTACTCTGCCTTTACAGGCTTAAGATCTTCATTTGCAGTGATTTTGCAATTGTGAACCACGAAACCGGTCGTCTGGAACTTATCGACACGCCCTTGAGCGGTCACCGTGTTCTTTTGTCCTGGTAAGCCTTTTCTGATGAAGATGTTACAGTTCTGGAAGATGGCTGCCGCGTCTCCGAATATGAAATCGATTGTTCCTACTATCACACAGCTTCTATAGTACTGGCGGTGCGTGTAGGCATACAATGTGTCTTGGTAACCTTCAAAACGGCAGTTGAGGAAAATTGATCTATCCGATTGGACACGGATTGCGACCGCTTGATGTCCCTCTGGGCCAGCTGTGTTCCGGAACCCCATTGACTGTGCCATGAACCCTTCTCCCTGTGCAACTATTAAGGAAACCAAACATTTTAGAAAAGAATTTAGTTTTGATTCACATTGACGTCATAGATTTCAAGATTTATAGGATGATGCTTATAATAGATTTCAAAATATAGGTCATTGTCTCAACTTATTGTCAATACGAGTTTCCATTTAAAAGAATTATAGTGTTTTACCGAATGTTGCCGTGAGAAAAGTGCGGATCTTCTTTGCGTGGCTTTTGTTTCCGGTCACAATCGTCTTCTGTGATCCATCTCCGACCATAGTAAGATTCGCCTTCTTCTTATCAACAGTCACAGATTCGTCATAAATGCCTTGTTTGACATAGATAATGTACCTACGGATTTGAATTACAAAAAATAAAACTAAACTTAGTTTCAAAACCTAAACCTAAACCTAGACCAAGACAACTTGACGTAACTATCACGTTATGAAATGCTTTGCTATACGTACCTTCCCTCATATTTCTCAGGCATTGCATTCAAAGCATCATTAATGGTTGTGAAATTTCCACTGCCATCTTTCGCCACAGTGGCGTTAGGCTTCAAAGCCTTCACATCAACAGCCCTTAACATTCTTCTATCCTCGTTGCTTACCCAAGCCGGGATTTCATCAAGAAGATGTCGTGTTGCGACCTTTGTGACCGGAGAGAGATTCGCGTCAAAGGACTTGATCATCGCGAGGGAATTGCTTGTCAGAACCTGAGAAGAATTGACGCTGTTCTTTACTTCAGATTTTAGGTTCCCTTCTTCAAACCCGTCAAGGCATGTCTCCTGATAAGACATGACCGCGCTTAGCCAACTGTCCAAGTCGGGAACTATTTTCGCGAAGCCGTTGACTTCTGTACTGTTGATCTTGTTTAGCGATGCGGTGATTTCCTCCTTTGCGTCTTCCACAAGTAACTTACATTGCGCAATGGCATCTTTATCATCTTGATTCTCAGTCTTTAGGCTCAAGACCTTTTCTAAAACTTGGTCAAGATCTTCATTAACAGCTTCAATGGCAGACTTCAAAAAGGTTGTCGGATTGGCCAAAGCAAAACCCTTCTCTGTTTTGTTCTTGAGCGTTTTCTCGCAAGTTTGCTTGTAAAGCGTTGAACTGCAGAGAGTTTCGAAGATCTTATCAGCCTGAACAGGTTTCACTGCTTGCGCTGCGGAAACAGGCGCTTTTTTGCTCGGGCTTGGTGGGCTCGGGCTCTTCTTCTCGCTATCCTTGACGTTGTTGCCGGTACCGGTTTTGTTGTGGTTCTTCGCTTGTTGTTGTTCATTTCTTTTCTCATAAGCAACATAAGCGAAAGCTCCTCCAACAATAGCAGCAACAACCACAATCAAAGAGACCGTTCCAACAATAATCCTCTTCCTGAATTTACGTTTCCTATTGGCGTTTACACGTTCTTGGATCTTGTCGAAATCCTGAAACGCCATATCGAAATTACTATTATACTTCTGAGATTTTTGTATGGTTTTTGCTTGGGGAGAGAAAGA
This sequence comes from Erysimum cheiranthoides, assembly GCA_011420285.2. Classification (NCBI taxonomy): domain Eukaryota; kingdom Viridiplantae; phylum Streptophyta; class Magnoliopsida; order Brassicales; family Brassicaceae; genus Erysimum; species Erysimum cheiranthoides. Next base: position 5,715,150 of record CM022182.2, read on the forward strand.
AATGAATCTCCTCCTCTGCCTTAGAAGGCGGCCAAGGCAGAGAGGTTAAAAGGAAAATCTCAATCCTTTTTACGTTTTATTTTTGGCTCTTTCTTGTCTTCTCTCCCCTGTCTTCATTCCTTGGTTTCAGTTTTATTTGTTACTGTCTTGTTGCAATTTCTACAAACGAACAAATCTGCTATGGACAGGAGAGTTTTGTGGGGTAATGTCAATTTTCAGGCTTTCTAAATTTGGCATTCATCATTCGAACCATTTATTGCTAGATTCCACAATGGAGTTGTTGGTCAAAATTTTATAACAAAGTCAATTGATTAAGCATTTAAGTTGAAATTTTTGTTTGGGTTCTTTCTGAACCTTTTAGGGCCTTATAAAAATCAATTAGATGCGACAACAATGGTGTTAGGTAGATGTATGCAAACAAAGATAGAATGATACAAATTTATAATCACGTGATCACTATAGCAGAGACCCATTCATCATGACTAGACGCAAACATTTTTTATTGGGATATCCTCTCATATCCCATTTGAAAATACTTGTCACGGGAATGAGGATGACCTAATTACATTATATTTGTTTTTCTTTCAAATGTATTATAATATTGGTATTCTTATTATCTGTAACTTATTCATACATGTACAAAATACCGAAAAGCAACTCATGCGAGGTGATAATCATCGGTCGCTCTACCTCACGTTAAACAGATACTTCGACCCAACTTCCGTTCATTCATCCCTTAACAAAATCAGCGGACCGTGGGGCTGGGTTATGTTCGTTGTCTAGCGGTCAAATTGCCTACCTTACGCTCACCATCAACCCAATAACAACAACGCTCTCCCTCACATGGTACGGTTGTGGTCGACTGGTTGGTAAGACATGGAATGTACTAAAACACTCTCTCGAGGTTCGAGCCTCTCTCGAAACAAAAATTACATCCATGTGGGAAGTTTGAGTTTGGGTTTCGGCTCAGCCAGTTTACTGTCCGGTAAGTGGCGATCTGACTACCTCATACCATTAATCAGAAATCATTTCAAACCCAAGTTTAGACAGTGTGATAGTCTTTCAGGAAATCCACTCTATAGCACTACATTGCATTTCTATTAGGATTAGCCGGATCGGGGGATAAGATATATAAAAGAAAAACAATGTTCTCTGGTACGTACAAATTAAACTATCCATTACATTCTAAACGTCAACCATAAACACAAATACTATATGCTTTAAATTTTCTTAAATATTTCTATATATCCTCTTGAGTCTTCACCAAAAAAAAATATTATTGCTACTCAAACTAAAAATAATATTTGGATCAATCTATGTACATAATCCCACCTTTTTAACTCAATTTTTGTAATGAATGCCAACAAGATGCGGCTGGCTCTTATCGTATATACAAATTTGTGATTCAAACTTGCATACAACTAATGATGAAGAAAAAACAAATTATTAAAACGAAATCGCAATCATTATAAATTTATTTATTTTTAGCATTTGGATTTAGCAGCAAGTTCACCGTCTTCATAAAAATAAAATATGCTACTGACATAACACAACTTGTCAAGTAGTATGTATGTTTTAATTAAAGTGTTGGAAGTTGGAACTTTCAAAAAGACATGGTCGCATGGGTTTCTCCTTTTTAAAAGTGGAAACTCAAATAAAGCCAAGAAAGACATACTCAGACTTTTCAAGAAAGATACATATTTTGCCAGCTTATATAATTAATACACAACTCTGAGAAATAACTCAAACCGTAGGATTATTTAGAACATTTTATAATTATTGTAATTATATATTTGTATGAAGACGATGAATCCCTATACAGTTCTAGTAAAAAAAAAGTGTTAATTAAATTCCATCATCATAAGGGAACGAAGTACTGCCTAACCAACCATCACCGGTGATAAACTCCGTCGCCGTGAAGTTAAAAGCGTCTTCATAACCCATACATGATAACTCGACCAGTTGACCCTTTTTACCCGGTTCGGAACCGGCCCGTTATTATTATACTCGCCAATAATAAATGTATCAACTACCTTCACCACGTTCCATTGCTCCAAACCCGAACCGTCAATAAACTCATTTATAAGATTCCATTAGAACCGTGTCTTGAATATTCTCTCCAGGACGTCCCAAATAGCTCGTTATTTTATTTGGAGCTGTTAACTAAATTCCTCTGATGCAAGGATGGAGCAGTTTTGCATCGAGATCCGGTGTCTTCGTCAGGACTATCCCGTGACTGAGCCGTAACTACAGTGAATTGTCCTGCCATAGGCAACTTTGAAACGATGTTGCAACCTTGGAAGACCACGGCCGCGTTCCCAAAGATATAATCAATGGTTCCATAAATATCGCATTCGCGGTAGAATTGTCTAAATGAATGGGTGTAAAGTGTGTCCTGGTAACCATCAATCACACATCGGTATAAGGCCACAAAATCTGCGTTCACACGTAATGCAACCGCTTGGTGCTTCTCGGGTCCGGCTGTGTTCGTTATCATTATATCCCTCGCCAAGAATCCTTCCCCTGAAACCGCTGCGATCAAGCAAGTTTGAGAACCATTAGTCTTGATCCTAATGCCAAGAACTTTAGTCGCCGATGTTAGGCTTTAAGTTTTGATCGTGATAAATTAGGCTCCGAGTTACAAAATTTAATTATAATCTCTTAACTAATCACATCTTTAGCATTATGATTAGGGAACAAAAAAAAACTAAAATAAATTGTACAACTTTAAAAGCTTTTACAACTTTTTCTTTTTCACGATTATAAGATCTTAAATGTACTTTTTTTTTTTAATTTCACAGAAATGTTGAAATCTACGGTCCGTAGAGAAAAAAAAAACTGCGGTCCAAGTTGACAAACAAAAAAAACAAAAATTCTATGGTCCGAAATCTATACAGTGTAGACTATACTATACCCCAAACAATGTTAAAAAGAAGTGAAAGATGATTACCAAGAGTAGCAGAACGGAAAGTGGTCCATCCGTCTCCGACGCTTCGGTTGCCGGTAATAAACGTAACATCCGATCCATCTCCAATCAGAACAATATTAGTCTTGTAGCTCG
>CM022182.2:6347609-6362242 GCA_011420285.2 Erysimum cheiranthoides
AATTGTATCTTCCCTGGATCATGAAAACTCACTTCATGGGTTAAAAGTGTATCAAGATGCTTGTCAAAGGGTTGTGCTGTTGGAGATAATTCTGGTCTAACTTCGTTAGTGGCTTCCTTAATGTGAATCTCCGCTTTCTCCTTAGGCTTTGCACCCTCTGTTTCCTGCTGGCATATGAGTTGCATGTGCATCCATTCACTGTCCAAGCCTTCTGCCACCAAACCATCATCACAAGGATCTTCATATCTTATCACAAGATTCTCATCAACCGTGCAACCAAGAAGTAATTCAAATTCTGCCACAGTCTTCTCAGCTTCTTGTAGGAATTCATCCTTGATTTGAGCATTCTCTTCATGTGTTGGTGCAGCAACCGTTAAGTCGTGATTCCAATCCCTCATATCAGCAGAAATCAAACCCAAGCTCTTGTTAATCTTCTCTGATTCCTCCCAAAAGCTCTTGTTAAGCTTCTCTTGTTCTTCCAAAACCAACTGCAGCATGTTGTAATTCTCTTCTTCTATAGAGATTGGGGAAGAATGAGCTTCTCCATGTTCAGGCTCCATGTCCCAGGTTTGGTCCCTCAACATCTTGTTAGACGCCTCTTGTCCTTCCAAAAGCAACTGCAGCATGTTGTAAATCTCTTCTTCATTAGGGGTTGGGGAAGGGTATGTTGCTCCATAGTGATGCGCCATGTTCCAAGATTGGCAGCTCTCACCATATCCATACTGGTCCACTGGAGGAAAGTTCCCATTGAGGAGTTCGTCTTGGTAAGTGGATGAGCTTTCAAAACCATGATGACTAGTGGGATTCCAAGTCATCTCTCTTTCTTGGGCTTCTAATAAAGCCTTCAACATTGAAGCCATATCTGAAGCCATGCTTTCTCCCTTGTGATTGTACCTTGCAAGAAGAACAAACACTTGAAAGAAAGTTAGTAACTGAATGCAAGAAAACAAAACTTAGTCTCAAATAGCGTCAAAATCCTAATGGCTAATGCTAAACCTCCCCGGCAACGGCGCCAAATTGATGAGTTGGTTTTTGCAATTCCAAAGGGTCATCAATTCCCCAATACCATCGTAGTACTTGAGGTGTCAATCCAAGGGAGGGTAGAGATTAACGCACCAGGATTGTATGAAACTATCTAATCTAAGCCAATGATATGAGTTTAATAAATAACAACCTAAATGAACAAAAGAGAAAAGAAACAGATGCAAGAACAAGTAAAAACAAGAACAAAATAGAGTTCCTGAGAATGGGCGTCATGGATCAGTGATTCCTCCTTAATCAAACATGGGTGTCTAACAAAACTCACACAGAGCTAATCCCTAGACAATAGGTTCGAATACAGATCAATCCACTCTCGTGGTAGAGATCCTCAAGCAGAACTACCTCCAAACCTAGATCTCTCTAGAGAAGCATAGCAAAGCAGGCATTATGATTCAACCTATTAAAGCCAATAAACACTCTAAGCAACCAATCTCTTGGGTTAGACATGTAAATCTCTGGAAAAAGTTGGTTCAAGCATTTCATCAAACACCTTTCGGGCAGGAAATACCTAGGGTCTAATTTCAATTGATCAGAGAGAAACTAGCATTAAAAACACTCACCCAGAAGGGATCTAAACAGATATAAGCTTAAACACCCTAGAAGATCAAGGATTCATCACTAACCTAACCCATCCTCAAGAACCCTAAGGAGACTACTCAGCAATCATCAAAAAATGCAAAAACCCAGAAAATAAAATAAACAGCATAATCATGAAGATAAAGATGAGATTAGAAAGACTGTGAATGTAGAAAGTGCAAAAGATTAATAGATTTAAAGAGATCTGGATTACAAAAGCTTAAAAAGTTTAGAGAGAAAGAGAGAAAAGAGAGAAAATATAAAGCAAAACTAAAGCTTAGGTAGCATCATTTGTCTCAGCACTAAACAGCTGTATTTATACTACTTTTGGAAAAGTCAAAACCCTAATTCACTAAAAGACAAAAGTCAAAGGCGGTTAGGCTCGGGATTGATCACTGGATCGATCAAACTGGTCGATGGTGTGCCATTCTTCAAAGCTGGGACCTTTTTGCCTTGGGATCGATCACTTGGTCGATGGTGGTGCTCGATGCAGCAGGTCGATGCTGTGTTAAAACAGGCGTAACTTTCGAACCACAACTCCGATTGACCTGAAACCACCGGCATTGGAAAGCTAACTCAATTATCTACAACTTTGATGAAGACGTCGGAAGCTAAATCCTAGCCGAAAAGCTGATAGGAAGCTCGAGAAGAGTGGATCGACTTGTTGCTCGAGTGGCTTGGTCGAGTCAGACTCCAAACTCCAAAAATAGCTCCTTTTGGTACCTAAACAACTCCAAATGCAAGGATGTATGCAATGCTCATGCAATAACCTACTAAACATGCAAAGTGACTATAAATGACTAAAAATGGTATGAACAGGGGATGAAACAATGCTAAAATGATGAGAAATCAATGCTTAAAACCTGTAAAATATAGACATATCAATTGCTGAGCTGAGTTACAGAAAGCATGGCGATATTCAGACTACAGAGTTAGTGTCGATCGACACCACCACCTGTGTCGATCGACACACCAAACGAGCAGATCCAGATTTCTCTGAGAAAGCTATATCTCGGGTTGTTATCGATGCTTTAAGTCAGAGTACTGCTCCACAAGAGAAAGCTCCACATCTGCCACTTCCCACACCTCGAAAAAAGCTAAGGTACACATCTTCTAACCCTCCACCTTCTAAATTCATCAATAAGACTTATAGAACTTCAAAAACTGTTTTGCGGTTAACAAAGCCACGAGATTCTCGTAGAGGGCTTGTTTCTTCTTTTGATGAATGTGTAGGAAAAAGAAGTATCCCACCCATACCTCTGTCCCACCCTTCTGCTGTTCTCCCTCAATTCCTTGGACGACCTCATGCACTGAATGCTTATACACCACCATGGATGAGGAGACGTCTTTCTCAGAAGCATTCATTGCCACCCTCTGATCCACCAGATCTCTGAGAATCTGACACAGTCAAGCTAATGACTGAAAACAAGCGCTTAGTGGGAGGCAGCCCACTGGTTTGGTTTTTCTAACTCTATCACTTTTTCTCTTTTTAGGATTTTTGTCTTTTGATTTTTCACTAACTTGATTTGTCATTGATGGAACTAATGCTTATCTATTCAGGATTATGTTTTGCTTTGATGTTTGATTGTCTTTCCACAGCTTACAGCAGGGAATTCATGTGTGAAAACTTCAACAAAACACCAACAATCTTGCAGAAATTTTGCCTCAGCTCTGTCTTATCACGGACAGTCTGTCGATCGACACACTCCATTCCTGTCGATCGACAGCCCACGGGGTAACTGGTTCTCACTTAGCAAAAATTCATCAATTTTCAATTCAAGTTATTTTTGATTTTTATCTCCGATCCTAAGACTTTTTACCACTGGGGACAGTGTTAGTTAAGTCTGGGGGAGGAAAATACTGACGTATTTTTCTTTATTTTGGTTTTTGATTTTCTTTTACTAACCATTTGAGTCTTTTTCTTTTGTTTTATTGAGTCAAAATTTTGTTGAAAACTATGATCCTTTTTCTTTCGTGTTTTGCCTGGTTGACTAATGCTACAGATTAAGTCTGATTCCAACTAATGAAAAATCCAATGATTGAGCGGTGAACCAGAGACAAACAAATTCCCATCAAGATTCATTAAAGCCGGAGCCAATTTCTGAGCTCTTCCTTTTACCTCATTGATGTGGTTAGTGTTTCTAAGAACTTGACTCTTTGTTCATACCTGATAGCTTACGTTGAAGACAATGGTACCCCTTTCCCCTAGTCTAAAAAAAAAATTGTTATTGCTTATAAAAGACGAGATGATTTCCTGCGAGCTAGAGGGTAGATGCAAATCGATGATCCCATTACTATGCTCTTGTCTGGAATGATCGCGCAGGGTTGTTAGAAGAGTAGGTAAATTATTATCGATGATCTCATTATTTCACCCTGAAGTTTCTAAAAAGAAAAAAAAAAGAATACATGAGTGTGCAAAAGAATAAGTCTGGGGGAGAGTAAGGTTATTCGGCGTTGGAAGTGTTGAGTTTTGATGGTAGAGTACAGTGAATGAGTCTAGAAGGTTCTGGTGCATTGACTACATTGATTAAAACCCGGTGATGAAGGCTTTCTTGATAAATGTGTGGAGATGTTTTGGGAGTTTCTTGGTTTCATTGTGATTTCAGCGGAGAAGTACATGGTGGTTCGTTTTAGTCTTGTCTGTTAGGCATATGGATTTGGTTCGAATGACTAAGGCAAGGCATTAAAGGCAAAGGTGAGTTTTCGTATTTTCAAACCTCTTTCCACAGGTTTAGTTTCTGTTTTGCTTGAGGGCAAGCAAAAGCTAAGTCTGGGGGAGTTGATATACCTCATATTTTACCCATTTTACCTATGATTTAGGTATTGTTTTTAGAGTCTTTAGAGTCCTTTGTAGTGCTTTTGGAGTGTTTTTGGTGCTTTTACAGGTTTAGGTGTGTTTTGGGAGTTATTGAAGAAAATGGGACATTTCTGTGCAAAATTAGAGCAGAAAACCAGTTTACGAAGACTGTCGATCGACACCCTTAAGTTGTGTCGATCGACACGAATATCGCACGAAGAATCTGCACGAAAACTGTACGAAATCTGCACGGACCAGTTTCGCCCGGAAAGGCCCAGAAGTTTAAGATGAAGCCCATGACGTCCCTAGCTTGTATATATAGGTTTTTAAGGTCATTGTTTAGACCTAAGTCTTTTTCTAAGCTTTCCTAAGCTTTTGTAATTGTTCCTGAGAGTTTCTAAGAGATTTTGGGAGAGAAGATTCTGAACTCCTTGCAGAGAGAAGATTCTGAACTCCTTTACTTCTTCCTTTAATTCTTTTATGATATCTAATTTATTCATGTTGTTTGCTTCATTCACCATGTCTGAGTAGAGCTCTTGTTAGGTTTAGGGTTTTCAAAGGAATTCATGGATTGTTAGGTTGTTAGATTATTAGGGTTAAATCAATAGAGTTCTTCACCTGTGATTGATCTTAATGCTAGGTTTAGTTTGGCCAACTGAACTTAGATCTTAGGTTGTTAGTCACCACGACAGTGGGATTGATTACTTGAACCTATCTAGGGTGAGCAACACTCCTAATTCACAACGACAATTGGTTTTAGGGTCTTGTGAACATATTGAACCTGAACTTTAATGCTGATTTAGATTCTAGGAAATCACAACGACAGTTGGATTTCTGTTTCTAGATTTAGGAGTATTCACAGCGACAGTTGGTTTACTTACTTTTATGTTTGAGTTCTAGAACTGTTCCTAATAATTGTTTGTCCTGCAATTCTGAATTACCTGCGAATTCCCTGAGCCTAACGTTTCTTCCTATTGATTTCACACTCGATTTACTTTCCGCTTATTGCTTTCTTGTTTCTTTTAATACAATCTTTCTGGTTTAGCTTAATTCTTTACTAATAATCTATTGTGTGAATCAGAGTCTCTGTGGATTCGATCCCTAAGTACTACAGTGATCTCTTAATTTGAGAGAGTAGCTCTAGGGTAAATTTGAGCATATCATTAGGAGTGTTTAGACAACACTTATACCCATTTTGTCTCAAAAGAGGCTAAAAGTAACAAAACATTGCTTAGAAGCATCAAACAACTTTGTTAGTGTTTCTATGGTTAAAATGTGTCACAATCCAATGCATTTGACTAATTATAAGAGTTAGAGATGGATTAGGAGTGTTTAGACAACACTTATACCCAATTTGTCTCAAAACAGGCTAAAAGTAACAAAACAATGCTTAGAACCACCAAACAGGTTTGTTAGTGTTTCTATGGTCAAAATGTGTCACAATCCAATGAATTTGACTAATTCTAAGAGTTAGAGATGGATTAGGAGTGTTTAGACAACACTTATACCCAATTTGTCTCAAAAGAGGCTAAAAGTAACAAAACATTGCTTAGAACCACCAAACAGCTTTGTTAGTGTTTCTATGGTCAAAATGTGTCACAATCCAATGAATTTGACTAATTCTAAGAGTTAGAGATGGATTAGGAGTGTTTAGACAACACTTATACCCATTTTGTCTCAAAACAGGCTAAAAGTAACAAAACAATGCTTAGAACCACCAAACAGGTTTGTTAGTGTTTCTATGGTCAAAATGTGTCACAATCCAATGAATTTGACTAATTCTAAGAGTTAGAGATGGATTAAGAGTGTTTAGACAACACTTATACCCATTTTGTCTCAAAAGAGGCTAAAAGTAACAAAACATTTCTTAGAATCATCAAACAGCTTTGTTAGTGTTTCTATGGTCAAAATGTGTCATAATCCAATGAATTTGACTAATTATAAGAGTTAGAGATGAATTAGGAGTGTTTAGACAACAGTTATACCCATTTTGTCTCAAAACAGGCTAAAACTAACAAAACATTGCTTAGAAGCACCAAACAGCTTTGTTAGTGTTTCTATGGTCAAAATGTGTCACAATCCAATGAATTTGACTAATTCTAAGAGTTAGAGATGGATTAGGAGTGTTTAGACAACAATTATACCCATTTTATCTCAAAAAAGGCTAAAACTAACAAAACATTGCTTAGAAGCACCAAACAGCTTTGTTAGTGTTTCTATGGTCAAAATGTGTCACAATCCAATGAATTTAACTAATTCAAATAGTTAGAGATGGATTAGGAGTGTTTATACAACAATTATACCCATTTTATCTCAAAAGAGGCTAAAAGTAACAAAACATTTCTTAGAACCACCAAACAGCTTTGTTAGTGTTTCTATGGTCAAAATGTGTCACAATCCAATGGATTTGACTAATTTTAAGAGTTAGAGATGGATTAGGAGTGTTTAGACAACACTTATACCCATTTTGTCTCAAAAGAGGCTAAAAGTAACAAAACATTGCTTAGAACCACCAAACAGCTTTGTTAGTGTTTCTATGGTCAAAATGTGTCACAATCCAATGAATTTGACTAATTCTAAGAGTTAGAGATGGATTAGGAGTGTTTAGACAACACTTATACCCATTATGTCTCAAAGCAGGTTAAAACTAACAAAACATTGCTTAGAAGGACCAAACAGCTTTGTTAGTATTTGTATGGTCAAAATGTGTCACAATCCAATGAATTTGACTAATTCTAAGAGTTAGAGATGGATTAGGAGTGTTTAGACAACACTTATACCCATTTTGTCTCAAAAGAGGCTAAAAGTAACAAAACATTGCTTAGAAGCATCAAACAGCTTTGTTAGTGTTTCTATGGTTAAAATGTGTCACAATCCAATGCAGTTGACTAATTATAAGAGTTAGAGATGAATTAGGAGTGTTTAGACAACACTTATACCCATTTTGTCTCAAAAGAGGCTAAAAGTAACAAAACATTGCGTAGAACCACCAAACAGCTTTGTTAGTGTTTCTATGGTCAAAATGTGTCACAATCCAATGAATTTGACTAATTCTAAGAGTTAGAGATGGATTAGGAGTGTTTAGACAACACTTATACCCATTTTGTCTCAAAAGAGGCTAAAAGTAACAAAACATTGCTTAGAACCACCAAACAGCTTTGTTAGTGTTTCTATGGTCAAAATGTGTCACAATCCAATGAATTTGACTAATTCTAAGAGTTAGAGATGGATTAGGAGTGTTTAGACAACACTTATACCCATTTTGTCTCAAAAGAGGCTAAAAGTAACAAAACATTGCTTAGAACCACCAAACAGCTTTGTTAGTGTTTCTATGGTCAAAATGTGTCACAATCCAATGAATTTGACTAATTCTAAGAGTTAGAGATGGATTAGGAGTGTTTAGACAACACTTATACCCATTTTGTCTCAAAAGAGGCTAAAAGTAACAAAACATTGCTTAGAACCACCAAACAGCTTTGTTAGTGTTTCTATGGTCAAAATGTGTCACAATCCAATGAATTTGACTAATTCTAAGAGTTAGAGATGGATTAGGAGTGTTTAGACAACACTTATACCCATTTTGTCTCAAAAGAGGCTAAAAGTAACAAAACATTGCTTAGAACCACCAAACAGCTTTGTTAGTGTTTCTATGGTCAAAATGTGTCACAATCCAATGAATTTGACTAATTCTAAGAGTTAGAGATGGATTAGGAGTGTTTAGACAACACTTATACCCATTTTGTCTCAAAAGAGGCTAAAAGTAACAAAACATTGCTTAGAACCACCAAACAGCTTTGTTAGTGTTTCTATGGTCAAAATGTGTCACAATCCAATGAATTTGACTAATTCTAAGAGTTAGAGATGGATTAGGAGTGTTTAGACAACAATTATACCCATTTTATCTCAAAAAAGGCTAAAACTAACAAAACATTGCTTAGAAGCACCAAACAGCTTTGTTAGTGTTTCTATGGTCAAAATGTGTCACAATCCAATGAATTTAACTAATTCAAATAGTTAGAGATGGATTAGGAGTGTTTAGACAACAATTATACCCATTTTATCTCAAAAGAGGCTAAAAGTAACAAAACATTGCTTAGAACCACCAAACAGCTTTGTTAGTGTTTCTATGGTCAAAATGTGTCACAATCCAATGGATTTGACTAATTTTAAGAGTTAGAGATGGATTAGGAGTGTTTAGACAACACTTATACCCATTTTGTCTCAAAAGAGGCTAAAAGTAACAAAACATTGCTTAGAACCACCAAACAGCTTTGTTAGTGTTTCTATGGTCAAAATGTGTCACAATCCAATGAATTTGACTAATTCTAAGAGTTAGAGATGGATTAGGAGTGTTTAGACAACACTTATACCCATTATGTCTCAAAGCAGGTTAAAACTAACAAAACATTGCTTAGAAGGACCAAACAGCTTTGTTAGTATTTGTATGGTCAAAATGTGTCACAATCCAATGAATTTGACTAATTCTAAGAGTTAGAGATGGATTAGGAGTGTTTAGACAACACTTATACCCATTTTGTCTCAAAAGAGGCTAAAAGTAACAAAACATTGCTTAGAAGCATCAAACAGCTTTGTTAGTGTTTCTATGGTTAAAATGTGTCACAATCCAATGCATTTGACTAATTATAAGAGTTAGAGATGAATTAGGAGTGTTTAGACAACACTTATACCCATTTTGTCTCAAAAGAGGCTAAAAGTAACAAAACATTGCTTAGAACCACCAAACAGCTTTGTTAGTGTTTCTATGGTCAAAATGTGTCACAATCCAATGAATTTGACTAATTCTAAGAGTTAGAGATGGATTAGGAGTGTTTAGACAACACTTATACCCATTTTGTCTCAAAAGAGGCTAAAAGTAACAAAACATTGCTTAGAACCACCAAACAGCTTTGTTAGTGTTTCTATGGTCAAAATGTGTCACAATCCAATGAATTTGACTAATTCTAAGAGTTAGAGATGGATTAGGAGTGTTTAGACAACACTTATACCCATTTTGTCTCAAAAGAGGCTAAAAGTAACAAAACATTGCTTAGAACCACCAAACAGCTTTGTTAGTGTTTCTATGGTCAAAATGTGTCACAATCCAATGAATTTGACTAATTCTAAGAGTTAGAGATGGATTAGGAGTGTTTAGACAACACTTATACCCATTTTGTCTCAAAAGAGGCTAAAAGTAACAAAACATTGCTTAGAACCACCAAACAGCTTTGTTAGTGTTTCTATGGTCAAAATGTGTCACAATCCAATGAATTTGACTAATTCTAAGAGTTAGAGATGGATTAGGAGTGTTTAGACAACAATTATACCCATTTTGTCTCAAAAGAGGCTAAAACTAACAAAACATTGCTTAGAAGCACCAAACAGCGTTGTTAGTGTTTCTATGGTCAAAATGTGTCACAATCCAATGAATTTAACTAATTCAAACAGTTAGAGATGGATTAGGAGTGTTTAGACAACAATTATACCCATTTTGTCTCAAAAGAGGCTAAAAGTAACAAAACATTGCTTAGAACCACCAAACAGCTTTGTTAGTGTTTCTATGGTCAAAATGTGTCACAATCCAATGGATTTGACTAATTTTAAGAGTTAGAGATGGATTAGGAGTGTTTAGACAACACTTATACCCATTTTGTCTCAAAAGAGGCTAAAAGTAACAAAACATTGCTTAGAACCACCAAACAGCTTTGTTAGTGTTTCTATGGTCAAAATGTGTCACAATCCAATGAATTTGACTAATTCTAAGAGTTAGAGATGGATTAGGAGTGTTTAGACAACACTTATACCCATTTTGTCTCAAAACAGGTTAAAACTAACAAAACATTGCTTAGAAGGACCAAACAGCTTTGTTAGTGTTTGTATGGTCAAAATGTGTCACAATCCAATGAATTTGACTAATTCTAAGAGTTAGAGATGGATTAGGAGTGTTAAGACAACACTTATACCCATTTTGTCTCAAAAGAGGCTAAAAGTAACAAAACATTGCTTAGAAGCATCAAACAGCTTTGTTAGTGTTTCTATGGTCAAAATGTGTCACAATCCAATGCAGTTGACTAATTATAAGAGTTAGAGATGAATTAGGAGTGTTTAGACAACACTTATACCCATTTTGTCTCAAAAGAGGCTAAAAGTAACAAAACATTGCGTAGAACCACCAAACAGCTTTGTTAGTGCTTCTATGGTCAAAATGTGTCACAATCCAATGAATTTGACTAATTCTAAGAGTTAGAGATGGATTAGGAGTGTTTAGACAACACTTATACCCATTTTGTCTCAAAAGAGGCTAAAAGTAACAAAACATTGCTTAGAACCACCAAACAGCTTTGTTAGTGTTTCTATGGTCAAAATGTGTCACAATCCAATGAATTTGACTAATTCTAAGAGTTAGAGATGGATTAGGAGTGTTTAGACAACACTTATACCCATTTTGTCTCAAAAGAGGCTAAAAGTAACAAAACATTGCTTAGAACCACCAAACAGCTTTGTTAGTGTTTCTATGGTCAAAATGTGTCACAATCCAATGAATTTGACTAATTCTAAGAGTTAGAGATGGATTAGGAGTGTTTAGACAACACTTATACCCATTTTGTCTCAAAGCAGGTTAAAACTAACAAAACATTGCTTAGAAGGACCAAAAACCTTTGTTAGTGTTTGTATGGTCAAAATGTGTCACAATCCAATAAATTTGACTAATTCTAAGAGTTAGAGATGGATTAGGAGTGTTTAGACAACATTTATACCCATTTTGTCTCAAAAGAGGCTAAAAGTAACAAAACATTGCTTATAACCACCAAACAGATTTGTTAGTGTTTCTATGGTCAAAATGTGTCACAATCCAATGAATTTGACTAATTCTAAGAGTTAGAGATGGATTAGGAGTGTTTAGACAACACTTATACCCATTTTGTCTCAAAAGAGGCTAAAAGTAACAAAACATTGCTTAGAACCACCAAACAGCTTTGTTAGTGTTTCTATGGTCAAAATGTGTCACAATCCAATGAATTTGACTAATTCTAAGTGTTAGAGATAGATTAGGAGTGTTTAGACAACACTTATACCCATATTGTCTCAAAAGAGGCTAAAAGTAACAAAACATTGCTTAGAACCACCAAACAGCTTTGTTAGTGTTTCTATGGTCAAAATGTGTCACAATCCAATGAATTTGACTAATTCTAAGAGTTAGAGATGGATTAGGAGTGTTTAGACAACAGTTATACCCATTTTGTCTCAAAAGAGGCTAAAACTAACAAAACATTGCTTAGAAGCACCAAACAGCTTTGTTAGTGTTTCTATGGTCAAAATGTGTCACAATCCAATGAATTTGACTAATTCTAAGAGTTAGAGATGGATTAGGAGTGTTTAGACAACAATTATACCCATTTTGTCTCAAAAGAGGCTAAAACTAACAAAACATTGCTTAGAAGCACCAAACAGCTTTGTTAGTGTTTCTATGGTCAAAATGTGTCACAATCCAATGAATTTGACTAATTCAAACAGTTAGAGATGGATTAGGAGTGTTTAGACAACAATTATACCCATTTTATCTCAAAAGAGGCTAAAAGTAACAAAACATTGCTTAGAACCACCAAACAGCTTTGTTAGTGTTTCTATGGTCAAAATGTGTCACAATCCAATGGATTTGACTAATTTTAAGAGTTAGAGATGGATTAGGAGTGTTTAGACAACACTTATACCCATTTTGTCTCAAAAGAGTCTAAAAGTAACAAAACATTGCTTAGAACCACCAAACAGCTTTGTTAGTGTTTCTATGGTCAAAATGTGTCACAATCCAATGAATTTGACTAATTCTAAGAGTTAGAGATGGATTAGAAGTGTTTAGACAACACTTATAACCATATTGTCTCAAAAGAGGCTAAAAGTAACAAAACATTGCTTAGAACCACCAAACAGCTTTGTTAGTGTTTCTATGGTCAAAATGTGTTACAATCCAATGAATTTGACTAATTCTAAGAGTTAGAGATGGATTAGGAGTGTTTAGACAACACTTATACCCATTTTGTCTCAAAAGAGGCTAAAAGTAACAAAACATTGCTTAGAAGCATCAAACAGCTTTGTTAGTGTTTCTATGGTTAAAATGTGTCACAATCCAATGAATTTGACTAATTCTAAGAGTTAGAGATGAATTAGGAGTGTTTAGACAACACTTATACCCATTTTGTCTCAAAACAGGCTAAAACTAACAAAACATTGCTTAGAACCACCAAACAGCTTTGTTAGTGTTTCTATGGTCAAAATGTGTCACAATCCAATGAATTTGACTAATTCTAAGAGTTAGAGATGGATTAGGAGTGTTTAGACAACACTTATACCCATTTTGTCTCAAAACAGGCTAAAAGTAACAAAACATTGCTTAGAACCACCAAACAGCTTTGTTAGTGTTTCTATGGTCAAAATGTGTCACAATCCAATGAATTTGACTAATTCTAAGAGTTAGAGATGGATTAAGAGTGTTTAGACAACACTTATACCCATTTTGTCTCAAAAGAGGCTAAAAGTAACAAAACATTTCTTAGAAGCATCAAACAGCTTTGTTAGTGTTTCTATGGTCAAAATGTGTCACAATCCAATGAATTTGACTAATTATAAGAGTTAGAGATGAATTAGGAGTGTTTAGACAACATTATACCCATTTTGTCTCAAAAGCAGGCTAAAAGCTAACAAAACATTGCTTAGAAGCACCAAACAGCTTTGTTAGTGTTTCTATGGTCAAAATGTGTCACAATCCAATGAATTTGACTAATTCTAAGAGTTAGAGATGGATTAGGAGTGTTTAGACAACAATTATACCCATTTTAGTCTCAAAAGAGGCTAAAAGCTAACAAAACATTGCTTAGAAGCACCAAACAGCTTTGTTAGTGTTTCTATGGTCAAAATGTGTCACAATCCAATGAATTTGACTAATTCTAAGAGTTAGAGATGGATTAGGAGTGTTTAGACAACACTTATACCCATTTTGTCTCAAAATCGGCTAAAAGTAACAAAACATTGCTTAGAAGCACCAAACAGCTTTGTTAGTGTTTCTATGGTCAAAATGTGTCACAATCCAATGAATTTGACTAATTCTAAGAGTTAGAGATGGATTAGGAGTGTTTAGACAACACTTATACCCATTTTGTCTCAAAAGAGGCTAAAAGTAACAAAACATTGCTTAGAACCACCAAACAGCTTTGTTAGTGTTTCTATGGTCAAAATGTGTCACAATCCAATGAATTTGACTAATTCTAAGAGTTAGAGATGGATTAGGAGTGTTTAGACAACACTTATACCCATTTTGTCTCAAAAGAGGCTAAAAGTAACAAAACATTGCTTAGAACCACCAAACAGCTTTGTTAGTGTTTCTATGGTCAAAATGTGTCACAATCCAATGAATTTGACTAATTCTAAGAGTTAGAGATGGATTAGGAGTGTTTAGACAACACTTATACCCATTTTGTCTCAAAAGAGGCTAAAAGTAACAAAACATTGCTTAGAACCACCAAACAGCTTTGTTAGTGTTTCTATGGTCAAAATGTGTCACAATCCAATGAATTTGACTAATTCTAAGAGTTAGAGATGGATTAGGAGTGTTTAGACAACACTTATACCCATTTTGTCTCAAAAGAGGCTAAAAGTAACAAAACATTGCTTAGAACCACCAAACAGCTTTGTTAGTGTTTCTATGGTCAAAATGTGTCACAATCCAATGAATTTGACTAATTCTAAGAGTTAGAGATGGATTAGGAGTGTTTAGAAAACACTTATACCCAATTTGTCTCAAAAGAGGCTAAAAGTAACAAAACATTGCTTAGAACCACCAAACAGCTTTGTTAGTGTTTCTATGGTCAAAATGTATCACAATCCAATGAATTTGACTAATTCTAAGAGTTAGAGATGGATTAGGAGTGTTTAGAGAACACTTATACCCATTTTGTCTCAAAAAGGCTAAAAGTAACAAAACATTGCTTAGAACCACCAAACAGCTTTGTTAGTGTTTCTATGGTCAAAATGTGTCACAATCCAATGAATTTGACTAATTCTAAGAGTTAGAGATGGATTAGGAGTGTTTAGACAACACTTATACCCATTTTGTCTCAAAAGAGGCTAAAAGTAACAAAACATTGCTTAGAAGCATCAAACAGCTTTGTTAGTGTTTTTATGGTTAAAATGTGTCACAATCCAATGAATTTGACTAATTCTAAGAGTT